>PVKY010000045.1:0-100120 GCA_004027775.1 Bradypus variegatus | reverse complement strand
AGGCAGGAGTGCTTCCTTGCCAGGCAGCTGGTTTGTTTTCCAGGAGACTGAGTGGAGGCCCAGGGTGGGAGAGGTGTGTGGGCTGAGTCACAGGGGCAGCTGTGGCCGCAGTGAGCAGGGGCCTGATGGAGACTGTGGGGCCCAGCCTTGCCCTGGAACCATCTACCCAGCAGTGCTGGCAAGTGCAGTTTCTAGGTGAACCTTCCTTTTGGGTGACACAGCAATGGTGAGCCCTCGGGGTTCCTGCATCTTCACTGGGCTTGCAGAGCCGCCAGCGCCCAAATTTGATCATTCCCAGAGGGCTGTGGCTGCCTATACTTGGCAGTTTTCTTTACCCCAGGGTTTTTCAACCTCTGCACTATTGACATTTTGGGGTCAGATAATCCTCTGTTGTGCCTTTGCAGCATCCCTGGCTACTGCCCACTAGATGCCATTAGCAGCGTCCCCCTCCTCCAGTGTGACAACCAAAAACGTCTCCAGACACAGCCAAGTATCTCCAATTGGGAACCACTGATTTAGATAACTAACTTGTTTTTACTTAGACCCATTTATTTATAAAGGAAACTTGACAGCAACACCCAAAACATAAAACCAACATCAGGGGCCCGAGGAAGAAAGGAACCACGGAGGGAAAAACCACCATAAAGTAACAGGGTAAATTCTGTGTGATGACACAGAGGGTGGAGTCTCGCCCTCCCGCTGTTGGAAAGGGCAAAAGATGGGCTGGAAAGTGTCAGCCTCCAAGCCCTGCCTGGAGACTGTTTCTCCCTGTACCTACCTATCACTGCTGTAACAGGTTATCACAAATTTAGGGACTTGAAACAATGCCAATGTATTAGCTTATTGTTCTGGAGGTCAGAAAACTAAATGTGTCTTGGGGGCTAAAATCGGGTTGTTGGCATCTGTGTTCCCTCTGGAAGGGAGAGTATGCTCCTTGTCTTTCCGGCTTGCAGAGGCCGCCTGCTCTCTCGACTCCTGGCCCTCCATCAGCCCTATCTCTGCTCCATCGTCACCTCTCTGACGGCAGTCCTTCTGCCTCCCTCTCACCAGGACCCCTGGATTACCTTGGGCCTGCCTGGATAAGCCAGGATAATCCCCCCAGCTCATGCTCCTTAATCCAATAACATCTGCACAGTTCCTTCTGCCTGGGGAGGAACATTCCAAGAATTGGAGGGGCGCATCTTTGGGGGCCGGTGTGCTGTCCACCACATGGTGCATTAGACTCTAAGGCCCAGCAAGGGCTGGCGCTGGGCATGGTTTGTCAGAGGGGCAGGCTGGAAGAATGCTCGGGGCAGCTGATGAGGTGCAGGGATCAGAGGGAGGCCCGAGAGGCCAGTGAGGGAGCAGGTGAGAGAAGACGATGGAAGGTGTGAGAAACAAGCAAAAAGGAATAAACGCTCACCCGATTATGGAGAAGGAAAGAATTTATTCATGATCTTGGAAGAACGGACGCACAGCCAGAAACATGGCAGGCACGCTGAACAAAAGAACACAGCGAGCCAAGAGGTCACTCTGGTGGGCACTCTTACACACAATATAGACAACCCTTTTTAGGTTCTAATGAATTGGGGTAGCTGATGGTGGATACCTGAAACTATCAAACTACAACCCAGAAGCCATGAATCTTGAAGACAGGTGTTTAAAAATGTAGCTTATGAGGGGTGACAATGGGATTGGGAAAGCCATAAGGACCACACTCCCCTTTGTCTAGTTTATGGATGGATCAGTAGAAAAATAGGGGAAGGAAACAGACAGACAGACAGACAAAGGCACCCAGTGTTCTTTTTTACTTTAATTGCTCTTTTTCACTTTAATTATTATTCTTGATATTTCTGTGTGTGTGGTAATGAAGGTGTCAGGGATTGATTTTGGTGATGAATGTACAACTATCTAATGGTACTGTGAAAAATCGAATGTACGATTTGTTTTGTATGACTGTGTGGTATGTGAATATATCTCAATAAAATGAATATTAAAAAAAAAAAAAGAACACAGCAACATTTATCCTAAGCCTAAAATGCAGGTCCCTCCCGTTTCTCCATTGGCTGGATACTCCAGAGGGTACAGTCTATCCGAGAGAGCTAACTAGCCCACCTTTGAGATTTTAAATTGTACAGCCTATCTGAGAAGTTAACTCTCACTGAGAGTTCCTGTCTTTGATTATACCCCACATTCCTATACATTCCAGAAACCCTAGTTATTTTCCCATGTAAGGAGCTGGCGCTGATTCTAGGCTTATGTCATGGCTTTCTCTCTCCTTCCCTTTACCAGGGAGCCAGCTTAAGCCAGTTCTGCCACTGTGTCTCCATTTTCCCTAATCCATGTTGCCTTTATGTGAAAGCTAAATTTAACCCTTTCTTACAGGAGGGAAGGAGCCGAGCCAGGAGAGGCAAGGCAGTGACCCCAGATCACCTGAACTGCTAAGCTGGCTGCCTTCGGTTCCTCTGGAAACTCATCTCTTTTCCTATCCCTCTCTCTGTTCCTGCCTCTGGTTTTAGCTTTCAAGGCCCTTGAGGAAAGTTGGCCCAGCCGTCCTGGATGCTTCGGCCCTGGTGTGCCGTCATTCTGTCACAGCCAAGGGGGCTTTGCCAGTCAAAAGACCAAAGAAGATGCCGAGCCTTTTGTGAAACATGAACTTTATTTGGGGCTTACAGGGAGGCAGAAATCAAATAGCTCTTTTTTCGCTGGGCGGGTACCACTTTCACAGGGAAGTTGGCCGCGTGATTGAAAAAAGACAGCAAGCCAGTTACAAGGGTTTAAGACAAAGACATTCCTAAGGGTGTGGGGGGGCATCCCGTGACATGGGGCTGGTGTAGGGAGGAAAGAATCATAGGATGGGGCTTTATAAACAACCACAAGAGTGATAGCACTTGGGGGCCAGAAGCAGGTAGACTAGATGAACATTCTTGCTTTTTCATGAGACCAAGAGTTTTTCACCTTCTGCTTACTTCCCATTTAAAGTTACAGTTTACCCTTTTCCTTTTTACTGGTTTACAAAGATGATAGGTTAAACATTAGCTGCCTAGGTCATGCATATTGCTGTGTGCCAAGGTCCGCAGGCCTATTTTGTTCAGGCCAGGGGCTGCCACACATGCCTCCTGGTACCTTTTATCTTCATAGTAATTGGAGGCTTCTCCATTTCTTATCTGCTCTTCAAGATCCAGCAGCCTGAGTCTGCCCCAGGACAGATGATAGGGCCTGGGAATCTGGGCAGGGAGGAAACCCTGAGGGAGAGGCCCAAGGAGGAGTGGAGCCCTCTTACTGAGGACAGAGCCTCTCCAGTACCCCGGAGCCCCAGGGTCTCTTTACAGAAGCCCCCCACATGTGAACAGTGTGGCGAGGCACTTCTCTGCCTCTGCCCTGTGGGGTCCATGTAGGCGATAGGCCATGCAAATGTGGGGAGGGCACAGAGACTTCCTGCAGACCCTGCAGGAGCCCCCTCCAAAGAAGTCCCCACAGCAGTGCTCAGCAGGTGGGAAACCTCCAACCCAGCTCTGATCTCATGGAGTGTGAGCTGCCTACAATTCCAGATAATTCCCTCCCTTTCTGTGGACTGACACAGGAAGATGCTTCTCTAGAGCTCAGAGCCCCTCTGGCTGCAGTGCACATGCTCACGTCTAAGAAGCCACATTTATGAGAAGCCAGTGTCCAGACTGTTGCAAGGCATGGAGGATTCATGGGGCTGAGAAGCCCCTTTGGTGCAGGGAGTGCATGGCAGATGGCCTTCCAGGTACACCCATGTGCCCCAAGTTGTGGCACAGTGCAGCACCAAGCTATGCCAGCACCAGCAGCTACCCTCTGGGGAGATCTGCTCTGACTGTGGCAAAGGCAAAGTCATGCACAACTCATGTGTGAGTCAGCAGTGAACGCACACTAGCGAGTGGCCCTCCAGCTATAGCTGCAACCTTAGCGAGCATGGGAAGCTGAAGGCAGAGCTCCAAAGCAAGCTGTGACTTTGTTCCTGCACAGGCAGAGAGGTCCCGAGGCAGGTGGTTTGGTGTGGAGCCACCGCAGGGTACAAAAAGGGAGTGGGGTGGCCCCAGCATCCCTGAGAGAGACACAGAGCGAGAACATGTAATGAAGAGTTAAGAATTAAAAATAATTATGCTTACTGAATCATCATGTAGATGCTTTTCTTATTTTCTCCTATATCATAAAATGGCCAGAGGAAAATGCCTGAGGTTGTGGAACTGTGGCTCAGCTGCCTTCATCTTTGATAATGATTGTATCACCTAGAGCCTTTATCTTGTACTTGTAAAAACCTCATAAGTGGCCTCACTTATACCTCCTTATCCTGTTTTACAACTTTAGAGTGTTAAGATCAGAGAGACAGCCTCTAATGTTTATTAATGAAGGAATCTGAGTCAGCTTGGAACTAACCCTCCCCAATTCCTAAACTATCTTACTGGACGGAGCGAGCATGTAATCAAGCTGCACTTGCTCAATCATTAGATCATCTCCAACTGCGTCATCTCAAGCCGTTATGCTCACTGTCCTAAAGCCAGCCTCTATTTTGATACTATAAAACCATTACAGTTACTGCAGTTCAGGGAGACTAGCAATAAACTCTCTCTCTCTTTGAAACCCCCAACGTCTCAGGAAGTGATCATTTGAGGGCAGCGACAACCCCAACCCCCGCCTTTGATGGTATCGGGCGGTCCCGAACGCATGTGCTGGGCTGGTTAACAAGGTTTGATGTCCCCGTAGGGGCCAGTACTCGAGAGGATAGGAGCCACGGAATAGATGAGAACAAAATGCGGGTGACGAAAATAGGGAGGAGGCCTGACCTTCGACCCAGGAGAGCAAGTACACCTTTGCAGTTCTCAAACTGGGGAGCTTGAAGACGCTCAGATGCCTGGGCGCCGCCCCAGAGGTTCCGATTTCACCGGTCTGGCAAGCAGCTCGCGTACCCGAACGTATTAAACTCCTAGGCGTTTCTCCCCAAAAGGTGGTCCATTAGAGCAAAGCAGGAAATAACAGGCCGCCTCTGGGGGCCTCTCCTACAAACCTGACAGGGCGCCATGCCAATCAATCATCGTTTCGGCCAATCGCACGCCTTACCGGAGGAGGGAGGTGGACGGAAGGCGCCGGACTGTGCCGCCCAACCGGGACGCCGTCTCTCTGGCGACGACGCAGGCTCCCGCCCCGTCCACTGGTAGAGACTGCCTAATTGCCATGACAACTGGGGAGGCCGGTGCTGGCTTTTACGTCAGAGATGGAGAAGGACGCGGAGGAACTACACTTCCCAGCAATCTCGCCGAGGGCTCCCACCGGTTCCCGTGGCGGCTCCTACCCCTCAGTGCCGTGGCTGCCCGGACGAGGTGGGAGGAAATCTCCGCACTGCGCACCGCGTGCGGAGCGGGGACCTGGGAACCCGCGCGAGCCGCCCCCAGCTAGTAAGTGTTATTCTGCGCGGACGCACGACCCCAACCCGCGAGGCGGGGCCTCCGGGCCGTGAGCGCGGCTCCCGCCCTCTGTCCCCTCCTTCCGGCACGCGGGGTCGGGGCGGAGGCGTGACGTCGCGTTGCTTCCGGTCCGTGTGCCCTGGGATCCCGCACCGGCCTTCAGGTCCGGACGGATCTGCCTGTTCCGAGTTCCGGCTCCCCCGATCCCACGTTCCAGGGGGGGCAGACGGAGCCCGCGAGGCCAGGAGAGCTTAGCCCGCCGCGCTGTCGCGGACGACAGTCGCCCCCATTGCCTGTGGTCCCGCGTCCCGGCTTCTGCTCTTGCAGTTCGCTTCTCCTGTCACCTGCCATTGGCGGCTCCTCTGCAAAGCCAGCTCGATGTCCCCTTCCCAGGGAGGCCTGAGGAGCCGCTGGCCACTCCCCCAGGCCCTCGCGCCCTCCCTGTTTGATGTTTTTCACGACTCTCCCTCTTAAATGGTTTCGTTCACTGGCCTCTTTACTAGGGCCCGCGGTCCTCTGCTCACCCACCAAAGAGCAGGGTCCGGCTGTTCAGCCGCGCCGCGTCGACCGGGCCTGTCCGGGGCAGAGGCTCCGCGAGGCCGGGAGCGCGCTTGGCCTGGGGCTCCTCGGTCCGGGCCCTCAGAGAGAGGCCCGCCAGCCCCCAGAGGCCGTCCTTCAGCGCGCAGAGGACATTCTTTCCGACGTCGTCTTTCCTCGGGGGAGTACAGAGGGGAATAGGGTGGACAGGTGTAGGCCCCCCGCGCAGACCGTGAGGGTGAACCTGACCTGTGACCCGGTGAGCTGGAGCCGCCGGAGCCGTCCGCGCCTCTCACTTGCCTACCGCGACTTCCCTGCACACCTTCTGTGGCTTTCAAGGACATTGCCAGCCTATGTGCAAATCTGTGAGGTCGCTGAACCTCACTAACCTTCCTGTGCCAGGAGTATATTTTTGCTACTATGCTGTGGTGTTCCCTTGTAGGAGATTCTGCTGCTGGCGCCTCAGTTCCCCCTCTGACAAATCAGCAAGGTTTTGAACTTCTGGGTGTGCTCGGGTCTCCCCAGATGTGAGGATATTTGGGTGTCATCAAGTGCTGTAAAGTCACCCCTCAAGGATGACCTACTACTAGTCGCCCCCATTGGAGGTTGTAAAAAGAGAATGTGGCTCATTTAGTGGCCACATCAAGTTAAAAAGCTTTCTGTTCCAAGTGGAAGACTTGCTGCAGGTGCTCGGTGTTTTCTCCTGTCTGTTAATTCCACAAGCATTTCTTGAGTACCTGCTGTGTGGCAGGCCCTGCAGTGTCCCAGACACGTCAGGGTTGCCTCAGTTTTGTGTCTCCTTTCCTCTGACCCTTGCAGAGGTGGAGCTGACACCCACTGCCTTCACCAGCAAGGTTTTCGGAGTGGGTGGACAGGGCACTTCTGCCTCCCTGGCACCGTTTGATCAGTGCTCCTCATGCCCTCCATGCCTGTCTGGGTGTTGGCAAGCCTGGTCTGTCTCCTACATTCACACTGACCCCAGCCCTTCCCTGCACAGCCCTCAGAGCCACACTCTCCTGCTGAATCCTCGTCCCAGGGTCTGGGCCTTGAGCCCTTGGGTGACCTCCCCGGTTCTTTTCCTACAGTCTCCAGGTTCCTGGGCATTTCCTGTGTAGCCTGACATTCTGGGTGTGGGATGTGTTGCCTGCCCTACTGTGGCTGCTGGGGAGGCTGGAGGGGAGGGAATGTGGCTCGGGTGCCGGGCTGCCTGTGAGGTGCCCCTGCCCGCCCACGTCAGAACCTCTTCACCTGCACCCCAGGGCCTGGCACACACTCTGAACGTTTGTGGGGTGTCTGAATCTCAGCTCCAGCTGCACGCCCCTGGGCAAGTGGCTTCATCCCTTTGTGGATTTAATGAGCTGCCATGTGAGGAACCTAGAGCCCAGGACATGACCTTTGTGAGTCTCAGCAGCTGCCCCGATCTGGCTTTGGGTCTGAAGTGGACCCCACAAGCAGAAGGGGAGTGTAGGGACCTGGTGCTGGCCGAAGGTTGAAGCTTGAGGGAAGAAGCTGATCTGAACCTGGGGTGCCCCAGCCCACTGGGCGCAAAGCAGCCCATCCCTGCTCCTGCCTAGTGCCTGTGTTAGGGAGCAAGGCTGAAGTGTTGGCAGCAAAGATTCCCGCAGCCCCGCCCAGTGGTGGCCACTGGGTGTGAGGGTACCACATCCCCAGGTGCATGGCCAGTCTTCACATGCGACCGCCATCCCCTGGGCCCCACCTTGCAGGGTCGCAGGCCTGCGAGCAAGCAGGGGTGATGAGGTGAGGAGCCCAGGCTGTCCACCCCGGCCCTCCCTCCACTTCTCAATGGCTGTGTTCTGGGTCCGCACCCTGCTTTTACCCCAGGCAGCCTCAGGCCCCTCTGAGCCCCAGCACCTCATGCCTGAGCATTCAGGAGGATGACACCCATCATGGCCTGCTTGGTGACGTCGGCTCCTGGGCTGTGCCTCTGAGGGACTGGTCAGGGCGTCAGGGTGGCTCTGTGCTCTGAGGCCTGCTCAGTGCTCTTCCTTCCTTCCTCCCTTCCTCCCTTCCTCCCTTCCTCCCTTCCTCCCTTCCTCCCTCCCTTCCTCCCTTCCTTCCTTTCTTTCTTTCTCACCTGTTTCTCGCGTGCCTGCTCTGTACCAGGCCCAGACCGGGGAGCTGACACAGGGAGCAGGTGGAGGGTGTCATTGGCATGGCCTCCATAACACCCAGGATCATGAAAAGGGGCAGCAGAGGCCTGGCTGGCGGCCATGGTTCTTGTCTTTAAGTGGTGGGCGCGGCTCCAGGCTCAGGCCTGGGGCTGGGAGTGGGGATGGATTTGGGTTGCATCACTGACTGGCTCTGAGGCGCAGGGCATCCTCTTCCCTAAAGCAGAAGTGATGCACCGGTGGTGTGCGGGAAGGAGAGTCCTCCTGGCCCCTGATGTGGCCTCCATGGTGGTGCCAATGGCCACTGGCACCCCCCAGCCACTGGGTGGTGGGAGCTGTGGGGTGGCTGGCACAGGGCGGATGGGCCCTTTCTCCTGTGCTGGTTCCCACGGCCTGGCCTCCGGGGGCTGGGGTTTGAGCTGGAGGAGGGTGGGCTGCTGATCCTCCTCCACTCCTGCCCTGCTGCCCCCCGGGGAGGCTCGCTCGCTGCGACCAGGCCACTGTGCTGAGGCTGTGTTCACACGGGCTGTGCCAGCCCAGCAGGCTCTTGGCACTGCATTTCACACCCAAGGCAAGTCTCCTGCCACCCTCTCAGGAGACGACATCCTCTCCCCACTCCCTCTACCACCACGGACCCTCTCTGGACACCCACAGGCTCCTTCCCAGCAGTGACCCCTCTGCCCACCGCATGACTGTCCCGACCGGCGGGGCAAAATCGAACCTGGACCTGAAAGGGGGAGTGAGAATGGGAAGGGGCAAGAGACGCAAAGGAATGGAGACAAGACAAAATTCTGATCAAGTCTCGTTTATTGAGGGAATTTCCAGGGTTTATATAGAGGGTTATGGGAGGGGTACTGAAGCGCGCGAAAAAACTGCAACTATGCACTCAGCTATTGGCTCTTGGGAAACAAAGAACTTCTCAGCTATAGGCTAGAAAGAGGAAACTTAGAAGAGGAACTTTGGAAAGTCCCAGCAACGGTTCTTGCAACAGCCCATGTCTGCAAACGGCTGATAAGCAGGAGGGGCCGCGGGGGAGTTTCCTGGAACTAGCTGGCAGGTGGTGGCTAAAGACAAAGAAGTGGAAACTCAACTGAAGCTAGGAAACTGAAACTTAAGCTAAGAGCAGAAAAACATAAGCTCAACTCAGGCCAACAACAAAATGGTGTCTGGTCAAGGTGACCGAACAGATGCCAAGTGCTTCCCACATTGTCTGTGTAATAATTTCTTTCAGATATTTGTTTATTCATTTATCCCGTTATTCCCATACCTCCATTTCCATCTGTCATGCATCGAGTTGCCAGATTTCATAAATAGAAAATACAGGGTGCCCAGTTAAATTTGAATTTCAGATTTAAAAGTGAATACTACTTTTTAATACAAATGTGTCTTGTGAAATGTTGGGGACATACTTATACTAAAAATTGTTCATTTTAAATCTGAGATTCAAATTTAACGAAATGTCCTGCATTTTTTCTGGCAGCCCTACATATAAGCAATCATTATAATGTGTTTTGCATGTAGCCTTTTATTTGTATGTGTGTTTGTAAAGTGTGTATTCTTATTTTGTGTGTGGGCATTGTTTTATTGTGACAAAATACACATAAGTAATATTTACCATTAGTTGCATTTAGTACATTTTAAATGTGCAATCATCACTACCTTCCATTACCAAAACATTTTATCACCCCAAACTCTCTTACCTATTAAGTGGTCATTCCCTATCCCTACCCCCAGCCCCTGGCAACCAGTACTCCGTTTTCCGTCTCTACAGATTTGCCTATTCTGAAGATTTTATATAAATTTTACACATGGCCTCTTTAATCTGCTTCTTTCAGGTGGCCTAATGTTTTCAAGGTTCATCCATGTTGTATAATGTGTTAGTACTTCGTTCCTTTAAACAGATGAATAATACTTCATTATATAGATATACCACATTTTACTTACCCACACATCAATCGATGGACATTTGGTTTGTTTCCACCTGCGTGCATTTATTTATTTATTTATTAGAGCAGTTGTAGCTTTATAGAAAAATAATGCAGAAAGTCCAGAGTTCCCATATACCACCCCCCAGACACACATACACACACACACACACACACAGTTTTCTCTATTCTTAAACATTTTGCCTTAGTGTGGTACATTTTGCATTCACTTTTTAAATAAACTTTTTATTTTTATAAAAGTTTTAGATATACAGGAAAATTGCCAAGGCAGTACAGACAGTCCCCATATACTCTCCCCTGGGTCTCCCCTATTATCATTATTTATTGTTATGTGAGTTAACAGAACAATCATGCAGAAAGCACAGAGCTCCCATATGTCTGGCATTGGTGTGGTACATTTGTTTCAGTTGATGACAGCACGTGTTTATAATTGTACTATAACTATGGCCCATGGTTTAACTTAGGGTTTACTGAGTTGTGTGGCTCCACGGATTATTTTTTAATGTTTATTCTTAACAGTTCATGCTGTCGTCTCCAACTCTAATCCACTACATGGACCATTGTAGTGTTCTCCGGCTCCTCCAGAGACAAACCCAACTCCTACCTCCACCATCCATTTACTTAATTTTTCAATTCCAGTATACACGTATAGCAGATTAGAATTATTACCCCATAAGCCCACGTTAAACAACTTTAACATCAGGACAATGCTTATGTACAAGCTTCTTTGCCTTTAGTCATATAGACTCTGTTCACTTCTGAAGTTACTTAGTGTTTCAGTTTGCTAAAGCTGCCAAAATGTGATATACCAGAGATGAGTTGGCTTTTACAATGGGGATTTATTAACTTACAGTTTACAGTCCTTAGGCTGTGAAAATGTCCAACTCAAGGTGTGCCAGTTCGATGTATTATGTCCCCCAAAAAGCCATTATCTTTGATGCAATCTTGTGTGGGCAGACATATTAGTGTTGATTAGATTTTGGAATCCTTTGGGTGTTTCCATGGAGATGCGACCCACTCAACTGTAGGTGATAACTCTGATTGGATAGTTTCCATGGAGCTGTGACCCCCACCCATTCAGGGTGGGTCTGAGTTAGTTCACTGGACCACTGTATGGGCTCCAACAGAAGGAGTGAGCTTGCTACAGCCAAGAGTGACCCTTTGAAGAATGCACAGGAGCTGAGAGAGGAGCTGCAGTTTACAGAGTTTGGAGACAGCCTTTGAAAGTAGACTTTTGCCCCGGAGAAGCTAAGAGAGGACAAATGCCCCAAGAGCAACTGAGAGTGACATTTTGGCGAGAAGCTGAAGCCTAGAGAGGAACATCCTGGGAGAAAGCCATTTTGAAACCACAACTCCAGAGCAGATGCCAGCTACGTGCCTTCCCAGCTAACAGAGGTTTTCTGGACACCATTGGCCATCCACCAATGAAGGTACCCGATTGCTGATGTGTTACCTTCGACACTTTGTAGCCTTAAGACTGTATCTGTGTAACCAAATAACCTCCCTTTTATAAAAGCCAAACCATTTCTGCTGTTGTGCATTCCGGCAGCATTAGCAAACGAGAACACAAGGCATCAACAGGATAATATCTGGACTCTGGAACAGGCTACCAAGCACCCGGGACGCCTCTGACACATGGGAAGGCACATGGCTGGCATCTTCTCGTCCCAGGTTTCCTTGCTTTCAGATTCTGGCTTCAGTGGCTTCCTCTCTGAGCGTCTCCGGAGTTTTTCTCTAAGAGCTTCTCTTCATTTCATCTCTCTTAAAGGACTCCAGTAAAAGGATTAAGACCCACTTTGAATGGAGTGGGTCACATCTCAATTGAAATAACCTAATCAGAACTTCCCACTCACAATAGGTCTGAATCCACAGGAATGGGTTAAAAGAACATGGCCTTTTCTGGGGTACCTAATAGCATGAAACCACCACACTTAGATAAGCAGCTTTTTGCCCCACTCCCTTCAGGGCAATTGTTTCATATATTTGAAATACAACTAGACAGTTTTGTCATATTCTGCAGTCCATCCTGGGAGCCCCTGGCCTCCTAAATTATTTTTTAATTTGCAAACATTAAGGTTTACTCTTTGTGTTCTATGGGTTTTGACAAATGCATGCTGTCATATATCCATTGGATCAGAATACAGAGTAATTCCACTACCTAAAAAAAAATTCCCTGTGCTTCACCTCAACTCCCCAAATCCCTGGCACATCATTGATATTTTGCTGTCTCTATGGTTTTGCCTTTTCCAGAAAGTCATATTTGGAATCATACAGTTACAGTATGTACCTTTTTCAGAATGGCTTCTTTCATTTAGCAGTAAGTCTTAAGATTCACTCGTGTCTTTTAGCAGCTTGATAGCTCACTTCTTCTTATTGCTGAATAATATTCCATTTTACAGATGTGCCCCGGTTTGTTTTCACCTAATGAAGGGCATTTTGGTTGCTTCCAGTTTTTGGTGATTATGAATAAAGCTGCTATAAACATTTGCTTGCAGATCTTTGGGTAATGAATTTTAATTTATATAAATGACATGCTATATATAATCTCTTTCTGTTTCCTTTTTTTTCCACTCATCATTATGTTTGCATACAAACTTTTCTACTTTTATAGTGGAAGGTGGGCTCTTTCTACCACAATCCATGAAGTAGAAGATTCCCCAAACACAGGAAAGATACTAGATGCCAAGCAACCAAAAAGAAGACAAATGCTCACTACAGAATATAAAGTGCACATTAAGTGCCTGGCACAAAATGAGCACTTAACATAAGGCAGCATTAACCTTATCATAATAATTGTTATTGCTATTAATCAATCCTAAGTATCTCTACTGAACTTTATAATAATACATGCTATGAGTCAGATCATGTTCCCACCCCCAAAGAATACTCACACAGTGGGAGAAGGCGAGAGAAAATCAAATTACAGGTGACATGCTGCAATGGAAAAATCCAAAGGCATTTTAAGCCCAGTTATTGGCTCTTTTTTTCCATATACATCTCCTGGCTGCCATCACCACTCCATGGGCTGGGTGATTCTGGGGGCACTGAAATGAATTAGATCCAATCTCTGATCCCTATGAAATCAGATCCAGGACACTGGCAATCAAAACAAAGGGGGATGTGCTCTAACGGAGGTGGCAAGTTCAGGGTATTCTAAGAACAAAGAGGAAATACTTGACGCAGCTTGGTGAGGCAAATCATTTATTCAACCCTATTTAATAAGCACCTGCTCTATGCCAGGTACTGTCCTAGGCACTGAGAATATAATTGTGAAAAAGCTATAATATTTCCCCAAAGATATATAGCATTGTCCAATAGAAGTTCCTACAACGATGGAAATGTCTGTAGTCTGCGCTGTGCAATATGGCAGCCACTAGGAACACATGATCATAAGCACTTGAAATGTGGCCAGTAGACTGACAAACTCAACTTTTAATTTAATTTAATTGTAATGAATTTAAATGTAAACGGCCACATGAGGCGAGTGGCTACTGCAATGGGCTGTGCAGGTCTCAAACAGCACTGTCTGATGGCGGCCACGTTTTTAACGAGTAAAGAGAAGGGAAATACATATTAACAACATCTTATTTAATCCAACATATCCAAAATATTATTTCAATATGTAGTCAATGTAAAAATTACTGAGATCTCTTACCTTATTTTTTAACATCATAAGTCCTTGAAATCCGGTGCATATTTTACACTTACTGGACATCTCAATTTGAACTACCCACATTTCAATTGCTCAAGAGCCACATGTGGCCAGTGGTTTCCATACTAGACAGACAGGTTTAGTGGAGGAGACAGACAAATAGGCAATTACAATGTGGGGTCATAAGTGCAATGATATGGAAACTAGGACAGACTGCAACTGCCTAGAGAACTGCACTTCTTTCAGTGACTGAGCATAATATGCCCGGCCAGGGCTAAGGCAGGCTGGAGACCTCCGCAAGTATCAGACAGAAGCTTATTTTTGTCCTGAGGGAATTAGGACACCATTGGGGGCTTCTGAGCCAGCAAGGGACACCATTAAGTCAAGGAGTTGGAAGGATTCCTCTGAAGTAGTGGACTGAAAGCAGCAGCAGAGAGAAGCCAGGGGGCTGCCTAATTCAACCTGGGAGAGGAAGGTGGGCAGGAATCAGAGGGTGCTTTCTGGAAGAAATAAATCTTGTAAAATCAAGGAAGGCAGCAGAATGACCCAAGACTTAGCACCTAGGGGTGTAAAAGGGTGAGGGTTTTCAGGAGGGTGTGAGGTGTTGGGTTTGGGTGAAGCACAGAGTGGTAAGAGAAGAAACAGGGTCCCAAATGCCAGGATCAGGAGTCGGGATTTTGTCTTGGAAGGGTTTTGAGCTAGGAAGGGACAGCATGACATCTGAGTTTTGGAAAGATCTCTCTACCTCTGTCAGAGGGCTAGAGGGTGGAAGCAGGGAGACTAGGAAGGAGGCTGGTGCTGTGATCCGGCTGGAAAAGAATGAGGTCTGAGCTGGGGAAGGGGCTGCAGAGAGCGAGATGTCTCAAGACCCATTACGTGGAGAGCCCTAAGACCTTCTTTTTAATACCCTATTGCCTGATTTCAATGGCCTGAAGAATTTCAGAGCTAGGACAGGATGTCCAAGTGCTAAAATAGTAGCACTATTCCCACATGTTGCATACTGTCTACGTATAGGCCTTATGCTTGGTTCTTCCACACGCGATTCTTTTTTAATTACCACTAGGACCGTGAGAGGGACAGGGCCGCCCGGTTACCAGGGAGTTCACTAGCTCAGGGGCACACGAGCAGCGAATGACTGATTCACAGAGGCCCGAAACCACCGCCACCACCCCCGACCCTCAAGCCACAATTCCCTTCTTTGGCATCTCCTATTCTCGCCTTCGGGGACCCCCAATTCCCCCCACATGCCCATCTACCCTCACTCCGCCTCTCGCTTCCCTCCCGAGGGCCCCTCTATCCGCCGCCAGCCTCTCTATGGTGCCCCTTCTCCCTGGGCTGGTTCTTCCCGCTGCTTCTTCAAGGGCCGCCATAGCCGCCATTCGCCTTCCGCGCTGCTGGGGCCGGGTATCTGCGCTGCTCCTCGGGGCCGACCGGGCCCACACGGCGGCCACCGGGAAAGCTCTTTCAGGAAGGGCCCGGACCAGGCGGAAGAGAAGCCAAGGCTTCCAGGGGGGTACCCTGGGAAGAAGGCGCGGTGGGGCTCTCCGCGAATATGCTCCGGCCGGAAACGGAAGGCGCCGCGAGGAAGGGCCCGCGTGACGCTCGCGTCCCCTCCCCCCCAATAAGTGGAATACAAAAGGTCCCCCAAGCAGAGGAGGTGCCGATCACTTGCTTCGGTTTTGTTCCAGCAGCGCTGGGGTTGACAAGGACATCAGGATCTGCCACCTCATTACACGGACCGCGGAAAATGAGGCTTGGAATGGGGAAGGGCCAAATGGGACTCGAGCTGGAGTCTCCTGTCTCCCACTTTTTAGAACTTCAGTGTTTTTTTCCTTTGAAAATAAGTGGAAAATAATATATAATAGTTGGGTACCGTCATAGAAGGGCTTCTAAAAGCGGTATTCAGGGCCCTCAGATCAGGTTCCATCTGATTCCCAGCCTCATTTTTCAGGGTTGCCCTTCACACTTAGCAAAGTGGATATTCTTTACATTAAAAGTAGCTAAGCTGGATGCATTGTATGGTGTGTGCAATTTTATTATTAAATAATTTTATTATTTAATAATAATAAGTAGTAGTAGTTAAGCATAGTGGCCAAGGTGGATTTACTATGAAGCTAAGAGGTTAAGCTTCAGAGGCTTCTCACTTCCACAAGTCCCTATCAAGGCCTTGAGTGATGAGTGGGGGGCAACTTAAAGAGTATTTAAGATTAGTGACTGCTCAAAATACATGCAATGCCCAGTAACAAATTCATAGCTGGAAGAAACTTGAGGATTTTCCCAAACTTGACAACACTAACACTACAACAGTTGTGAATTTGAAAGAAGACTTTCTTAAACAATCAACAATTACATTTTTGATCAACCATATTAAAGGGAAGTTTGAATTATCCTTCTATTTTCTTTATAGAAAATGTTATCACAAAATTGCTGTCATATGAAGAGGTGATCAAAGAAGTTACAGGCAAAAGAATTAAAGAGCTGTGTCAGGAAATAATAAAACATTTTGCATATGTTCTTAAATTTGGGGTGTTTCTTATGGTAATTGTCATCTTTTAAATTATGTAATTGGCTGGAGTTTCACTCATATACCTTATTTTGTATTTTAAATTTTGTATAATTTTTCTTAATTGTATATTATTTGTGCCCCACAAAAACTGGACCTGTCCCTGCTTTGCACTCAATAAGTTTTCAATAAATGTTAGTTATTATTGTCAATATTGTTGTCATTTAAAGACCCAACAGGAAAATTTGAAGATAGTCTACTCTTTGAGGATTATGACTGGCTCATGACTTCAGACAGTAATTATTACCAGCTACCTATTCATTTACACATTTATTGATTTGGTTATTAATTCAATAAGTATCGAATACCTGCAACATCCCAAGCACTAATGAGGGTGCTGTAAATGGAGAAGGGAATGATAAGGACGTGGTCTTCACCTCCAAGTCACTTGCAGCCTAATGAGAATTATTCATGGAATCAATTTGCAGTGTGCAAAAATCAGATTTTAAAAATTATTGATAATAATAATGATAGCCATACACTGTTCAAAACGTGATACAAATATTGACTCATTTAATCCTCAAAACAACTCTGGGAACTATGTACCACTATAATTTTCATTTTTTAAATGAAGAAATAGAAACAGCAAGGGCCAACCTCCATTAGAACAGAAGGCACAGTGTCTAAGGCCCACGATACGTTTAGGAGCTCAAGAAAATGATTTTCTTAAAATAATAAAAAAAGAGAATATCTTCAAGCCTGATTATATTAATCTTTATACTAAGGCAGTCATAAAATACAATTTTTTATATGTCTTAATGGGTGAAGGTGCCCATGAACGCACAAGTGACTTGGACCCATGAAAGTCATAATTCAGCCCTGGAGAGAGTGGTTAAATAACTTAACCAAGATCTCCCAGTGAGTGAGTGGTGATGTTATTATGAAGAGCAATTGGACAACATCCACTAAATTGAAGCTAGAAGTCAAAGATGTTCATATTCTTTCATCTAGCAATTCAACTCCCGGCATATAATCTAAAGAAAACTCCTTTTTGGATTCAAGAGGACATGAGCAAGAATATCCATGGCAGTAGTGTCTGTAATAATAAAAAAGTGGAAACAACAGAATGTCCATCAGTAGGAGAAGGGATAAATACTATGTAGCATAATCATTGATGGACTATCACAACCAGGCTTGCTCAGGAGTGCCTAGAGCTACATGTAACAACTAGACAAAAATAAAAAACAATTTAAGCAAGCTTGAGATTACACCTAAATGATTTAATTTTATTATAAAATTTTAAAATTTGTATAACAATACCATCTGGTTTGGATGTATTATGTCCCCCAAAATGCTATGTTCTTTGATGCAATCTTGTGGAGGCAGATATATTAGTGCTGATTAGGTTGGAACCTATTGATTGTTTCCATGGAGATATGATTCAATCAACTGTGGGCAATACCTTTGATTGGATACTTTCCATGGAGGTGTTACCCCACCCATTCAGGGTAGCTCTTAATTGAATCAGTGCAGTCATATAAAAAGTTCACAAACAGAAGGACCTCAGAGCAGCTGTGATTGACATTTTGGAGAGCAGCCAAGAGAGTCATTTTGAAGATGGCCATTGAAAGTAGACTTTTGCTAGTCCAGGGTTTGCCTGGGACAAACTAAGAGAATACCCCCAGATGCCTAGAGAGAAACGTCCTGGGAGAGAGCCATTTGGAAACATAACCTGAGAACAAGGGAAGAAGATACCAGCTACGTGCCTTCCGAGCTAACAGAGGTTTTCCAGGTGCCATTGGCCATCCTTTAGTGAAGGTATTCTATTTTTGATGCCTTACCTTGGACATTTTGTGGCCTTAAGACTGCAACTTTGTAACCAAATAAACCCCCTTGTGCCAGTGTGAATGTATTATGTCCCCCAAAACCCCATTATCTTTGATGTAGTCTTGTGTGGGTAGATGTATCAGTGTTGATTAGATTGTAATTCTTTGAGTGTTTCCATGGAGGTGCAACAAACCCAACTGTGGGTGATGACTCTAATTGGATAATTTCCATGGAGGTGTGGCCCCGCCCATTCAGCACTGTATAAGCTCATACAGAAGGAGTGAGCTTGCTACAGCCAAGAGGGACACTTTGAAGAATGCACAGGAGCTGAGAGAAGAGCTGCAGATGAGAGACAGTTTGAAGATGCCGTTGAAAGCAGATTTTGATCCAGAGAAGCTAAGAGAGGGAAAACACCCCAAGAGCAACTGAGACGTTTTGAGCAGGAGCTGCAGCCTAGAGAGGAACATCCTGGGAGGAAGCCATTTTGAAACCAGAACTCTGGAGCAGAAGCCAGCCATGTGCCTTCCCAGCTAACAGAGGTTTTCTGAACAACACTGGCTATCCTCCAGTGAAGGTATCCGATTGTTGATGCATTACCTTGGACACTTTGTGGCCTTAAGAATGTAACTTCATAACCAAATAAACCCCCTTTATAAAAGCTAATCCATGTCTGGTATTCTACATAACAGCAGCATTAGCAAACCGGGACACCATCTAATTCCATAAATGTGGCAAAATTAAAATAAAAACACATAGTAATGAAAAATAGCAAGCACTAAATCTAATAACCTTGGTGACAGAGGGAGGAAAATGATATGGGGGGGGTACGTAGAGGGCTTAGGCTGTATCTGTAATGTTGTATTTTTAAAGTTAACTTCTGCGTACAGGGACTCCTTCACATTATTCCATATATATTTGTAGGCAGAAGTATTTCTTAATAAAATAAATATAAATAAAAGACCCCCTATGTGTATTAGTCCAGATTGAATAGGTTATGCTACAGCAACAAACAACTCCAAAGCTCCTGGGCTTAACACAACGAACATTTATTTTAAATGTCATATATCCAAGGCAGGTTGGCACTAGGTTTCGGTTCATGTAGCAATCTGAGACTCAGGCTGATGGAAACTTCATTTCACCAATGATCCCCTACCAGAGAATGATGGAAAGGGAACACGGTTTACAGCCCACTGGCTCTTAATGTGTACCGGAGGTGCCGCACAACACCATCACTTGCATTTCCTTGGCCAAAAACAATCCGATGGTCACGTCCAACTTCAAAGGAAAGTGCAAGTCCACCACATTCCCAGAAGAAGAAACAGAATATTTGGGATTTGTCATGATGGCTACACATTTTCTACTCTGCCCTTCCAAAACAATAAGGTGAGAATGTTCAAAAGCTCTTTCGGATCTCTCCAGTTCTATAAGGAGAAAGAGGAACGGTCCAGAGAAGCGTGGTGACTCATCCAGGGTCACCCGGCCAGGCCACCGAGTAAGTGAACGAAGAGGGCGGCCAAGAGCCTCGGCCCTGTCCGTGGTGCTGCCGGAAGCCCTCCTCGTTCAGCTCTTTCTCAGAGCCTCCCAAGCTTCACACCGACTTCCGGATTTTTGCTACATCCAAAATGTTACTGTTATTAGCTATTTCTTTCAATTGACTTTCAAAAAATAACCCTTACATTTATAAGTTTTGCATCCCTTCCTTAGCATGAGCCATGGAGAAGGTAACGATAAAAACCTAAACTATAAAAGCAAAACAAATGTTATTAAACCCTGGTGAGATGACGTTGACAGCTGGAGCCTCGGGTCTGCTTATTTTTTAGAAGGGGAGATTCGACTTCTTTGGCAGGATGTTCCGGACATCCTGGACCCAAATGAGTCTTCCCCTTGGGGCGACTGATGGACAACTGGAAAAGGGGGTAAGACCCCCAAAGACTCAGCCTGCCTGGGAGCTCCGCCCCCCGGGGCGCTTGACGCCCTCCAGTGCGCCTGCACGGCCGCTTGACGCAGCACGAGCTCCGCCCCCTCCGGGGCGACCCTTGGACTCGGGGGCGGGGCTTGGGCATAAGATGGCCGCCGCGCGCCCGGATACCCCGAGTCAGAGCTCAGCGACCCCGGAGTCCCGTTCTCCGGAGCCTGCGGACCTGGTGCGGGCGAGGAAAGGCCTGGGCGGGGGACTTGAGGCAGGAGGAGATCACAGGGCAGGGGCGGGGCCTCGGAGCGTTGGGCGGGGAGGTATTTAGGGCTCTGGCCCTGGGGGCGGGGCTTAGGGAGGAGCCTTTGGGGGGTGGGCGAGCCGGGGTGGGGGTAGAGTGTTCCGTGGGGTGGGGGTGGGTGGAACGTCTGGGGCCCGGAGGCGTCCAGTGAGAAGAGTCAGAGGGATCTGATTTGTACAATTAGGGGGCAGAGCCGTCAGCGGAGCGGGGCCTGGACTAATTCTAGGGCTACTGAACTTGGGTGGAAGGTGACCCTGAAAGACAGGGGGGGCTCGTGAGTGGGGCACCCATGCTGGAGGTTGGAAATGCTGAAAGGGGCTGAGTGATGTGTCTCCAATACCCAATGGAGGATTTGGGGGCACATATGGCTGCTACAGATGAGTGGGATTTACAGATTTCCTACATTCCTGATCCTAGAGGAAGTGCAGACATTCATTCATTCAACAGACGTTTACTGAGTGCCCGCTCTGCCTTTGTGGACAGAGAAGTGAACAAGACAGATGAGGCCCATGTTCTCTTGGAGCTTGCAGTTTAGGGAGAGGAAAGGCAGTAAAAGTGTGATTGTGATAGAGTGGCGGGGTGTGTGGGATAGGACAGATTGTTAAATGCAGACAGGAACAGTCAGCTGTGTGCCAGTTATATTTACCCCAGGGTCAGAGAGAGAATTAGGAGCCTGGATGTGATAGAAATTTAAGTCATGGTGATGATTTTGGATTTTTAAACACAATTAGAGGGTTTTGAGCAGGGGAATGACTTGATGTGATTTAGTTTTCAAAATGTCATTCAGGTTGCCATAGGAAGGTGGATTATGAGAGGGAAGGAGTAGAAACAGACACTCCATTTAGGGCACTCTTTCAGTTGTTGAGGCAAGAAATAACAGGTTTTACCTAGAGTGGAGGAGAGAAATGGATGGATCCATGATACGTTGTGACCAGGAGGGGAAGTCTCGATGGGGATTCAACGGAATCCTAGAAGCTGGAGAATGAGTTGTAGAAATTGAGGGACCCAGTTGGCTACAAAGGAGATGGATGTTTTAATAAGTAGAGGCATCCCTTGTTGGGAGACATTAAGGAGAAGGTCTTAGAGCAGGGTCCACAGGCTCCTTGTTTCTTCCCCTCACCCAGGTCCTGGTGCCTGAAGATGCCCATCCCACTACACCCCCGAGTGACCTCATCGAGATCCAGGTGGTGAAGGTGACAGATACCACACTGGTCCCTGAGCCTCCGGAGCCAGGCTCTCTTCACTGTGCCTTGTGTCCGGCTGCCTTCCGGCTGGTTTCCGAGCTGCTGTTCCATGAACACGGGCACCTGTCAGGGGCTGAGGGAGGCGGGCAGGGTGGGGACCCAAGTCGATGTCATGTGTGTGGCCACAGCTGCCCAGGGCCTGCCAGCCTCCGTGCCCACTACAGCTTGCACACAGGAGAGCGGCCCTACCGCTGCCCGCTCTGCCCCCGGGCCTTCAAGGCCTTGGCACCCCTGCTCCGGCACCAGCACAGACACGGCATGGAGCCAGGGACCTCTCGGAGGTCTGCAGAAGCAGCAGCAGCTCAAGAACAGAGGCCGGGGGTGCCCCAGGAGAGGTCGGAGGTGGTGATGGCGGCAGCGGCGGCAGGAGCAGCGGTGGGGAAGCCTTTTGCTTGCAGGTTCTGTGCTAAACCGTTCCGCCGCTCCTCAGACATGCGTGACCACGAGCGGGTGCACACGGGTGAACGGCCATACCACTGTGGTATCTGTGGCAAGGGCTTCACCCAGTCCTCCGTGCTGAGTGGCCATGCCCGCATCCACACGGGTGAACGCCCTTTCCGCTGTACCCTCTGTGACCGCACTTTCAACAACTCCTCCAACTTCCGCAAGCATCAGCGCACCCACTTCCATGGGCCAGGGCCTGGGTTGGGAGATTCCGGAAGCCAGCTTGGACCGGTGGCTGAGGGGTCAGGGAGCAGGTGTGGGGCAGGAAACACCCTGGAAGAGGGGTGTGGAGAGACAGTGAAGGTGAAAGTGGAGGTTGACCAGTAGTCTAGGAGAGCAGGGCCAGGGCCATGGGGACTTAACACAGGAAGTGGGAGATTGAGAGGAGGGGCGGGGAAAGGAGGCAGGGGACAGAAGAGGGGAGACTGAGGCAGAGATGACATAACAGCTAACAGAGCCAGCCATGAGCAGGTAGTGTTGGATAACAGAGGGAGAGGAAAGGGAGTACCAGGTTCAGGAACCCAGAAAGCCACAAAACACCTTCGTGAGACTTAGAAAAAGTTACAGACGCAGGCCCTCGGATGCCCAGGTAAACGAGAGGAACGTGGGCTGGGTTTCATGCCCCATTTGACTCCACCTTAGGTTGTTCTTGTGCAAGACACAGCTTGTGATGAAAGTCTGGGCACTAAGGAGGCAGAGCTGGGGTTGGGTGGAAGGGGTGGGCTCAGGGACCCCCCAGCCCCTCTGGTCCAGCCCCTTATCTGCATAGCCTGGTACTCTCATGGGGGCTCCCTAGGATGGGCCAGGATGGAATCTTTTGCCTACCTCACTGGATTCACTGGACCCGGGATACCCCCCACCCTCAAGCAGAAGATGCTCTCTAGGCCCTCTGTAAAGAGACTCTGGGATCCCATCACCTCGAAGCCAAAGGGTCCCCCAGGCACTTCAGCCTCCAGGATGTGAGCCTGGCCATGTGGATCTTGCCTCCAAGGGCTGCTGCCCCCCCCCACACACACACAGTGGTCCCTTAACCCATCCAGACCCCTATTGGGAAGCAACCGAAAACACGGACAACAAACAGCCACTTAATGTCCACCCCATCCCCACCCCCCACAAAAGCTTCCGGCTCAGTCCCCACAGTCTCCCGCAGCTACAAAGTAGCCTCAGATTTCTCTAATATCCTCCACTCCAGATTTGAAGCAAACAGCCTACTGCCCAGTCCTCAAGCAAAACCAGAGGTTTGTCTGATGGGGCAGGGTGGGCTGGTCGGGTTCAAGCTTGTGTGTGGTTGGTATGAAAGAAAAGGAGTCACTGTGGTGTTGTGGAGATCAGGACTTGGGAACTGGAGGTGGGAAACCTCCAGCTCTATTCCTATATTAAAAGATTTTCTCGAGGATTTCTCTCTGTTGGTCTTGGATTGGGGTTGTCTGCTTTTGGGGGGTGGGGTAAAGGGAACACACTGGTCTTGCCACCAGCACTAAATTGCAAGGGGCCGCTCTCTAAACCTCCATTTCCTCATCTTCAGAACAGGGGAGACAGCTTCTGGCTCTTCAGAGCTGTTAGTTAGTTCAGCTATGGGAAAGGGGTCTCCTGCATGCTTGTGAAGGAGGGAGAGCCCCTGATTCGTACAGCTTCCTGTTCGCCTGACATTATCCTCAAATGACCAACAGGCAACTCATACTCAGCGTGGAAGGAACTCGTTCAGTTTCCCTCAAAGAAACCTCCATGTTTCGTATCTCGCTGGCATGACTACCTAAGCTAGAAATCTGGGCAGCTTCCTTAAACCTCTATCCCTCAGCCACATGTCTAATGGACTGGTAGTTCAAAAACGGATTCCCCCTTGTCGCCAAGCCACGGCTCCTTGCTGCTTTGAGAAGGTATCACAAACATGAGTGCCTGTAGAAGCTGGGTGGCAATTTGAATCAGTAAGATGGGCAGGTTCAAGACACAAGCAAGGTGAAATATGGCGGCTGAGACTTGGGCTCAGTTTGGGGATTCAATGAAAAGTGCTGGGAATTGGTGGCAACTTGGAAAGCACATGCCCAGTCTGAGGAGGACAATGGCTGCCTACCTCCAGGGGCAATGCAGACTAGGCGACTAGATCTTCCAAATTTTTCAGAAGTTTCAGTTCAAATTATGTGTCTTTTGATTTTCAAATGTTGGCAACTAAGTAACTTTATTATTGTTTTTGCAAATGCAAGGATTAAGCAAAATATGTCTGTGAGTCATATCCAGCCTGGCAGCAGCTAGTTTTCCAACCTCTAGCCTATAAAACCATCCAAGCTTCTCAATTTGGAGTTCAAGGCCCTTTAAGATCTAGCCCCCACCCCCCCATGCCCCAACCTCTCCTGCCTCATCATACACAATTCCAGAGTCCAGTCCCCAACTTCCAGCCATACTATTCTAGTTGCTACTCTGCAGAGTAGTTGAGGGCAGACACACTAAACTCCACCTGGAATTCTTTCCCCCTGCTTCATCTGGCACACTCCTGTTGCTTTGTCATCATTCAAGTGTCTCCCCTCCTGCAGAAAGCTTTTTCTAGCCCCCACCCCAGTCGAACTCCTTTGGGTCCCCTCAGCCCCAAGTGTGACTTCCCCTGCCTCCTACTGCTGTCCTCCCTCCCATGGTATCTGCACCTAGCAGCACCAGCTCAAGGTCCGATTCAGGCTGGCTCCTCAGCACAGGCACATGGGGGCCACACTGGATTGTGGTCCTCCCGGGGGGTAAAACTGGACTTGTCCAGGCAGCACCCCTCTTACCTGAGGCTGGAGGACCGGATCGGCCTGGTGTCCTTGGAGCCTCTTTCTTTCCCAGCACATCAGGCTCCTCTTCTGACAACTGGGAAAATTAAACCAGACACTGCAGAGCATACAGCTCACTGTTCTGAGAACCAAATGAGAGATGAGGGCTTTTGAGTATCCCTGAATTATCCTGGAGGGACAGGAGCTATGAGTGAAATGTGAAACAAACAGGAGTCTGCCCAGTGCTGGAACACAGCAGGGGCTCAACAGTTTTCCTGTGTCACTTGGACAAGGGGCACAGCCCATTCACCTGCTTCCCCCATGCCCAGCCCAGGGCCTGGCCTAGAGGCTTCAGGAAACATCAGCTGAGTGAATAAATGCCAAAAGCATCATGAAGGGGACAGACTCAAGGCGGGTTGAGCCAGTTCCTGAGAGCAGAGACTTACCTCTCTTTCCTCTCCATATCCTCAACTCATTGGATACAACATGGCACACGGCAAATCCTTGGTAAATACTGGTTGAATGAGTGAATGCAGAGAGGGTGAGGGTGAGGGAGAATGTGCTGGGGAATCAAAATCCCAGAGGAAACCGAAGTTTTCAACCCTCTTTCACCAACACTTAATCCTCACTCTCCTGCGGATGCAAGAAAGGACCCAAGTAGGTCTGTTGATAAGGTTTATTATTCTCCGCTCTGTACAAGCCATGTGTGCCACCCTACCCCCCACCCCCAAATCCAAAAACGCACCCAGTGCCCCCCCTTGGCCCCACCACTGCTGCTCATATGCCACTGTCCAGCCAAATTCAAGAAGAAGAGGAGGAGTTCAGAGCCCATCTCCACCTAGCTTTTTAGGGCCCAATGCTGCTGGGGGGCTGATGGGGGTTCCAAAGTATGGGGGTGGGGGTCGGACAGAGGATCAAGTTCAGTGTCTGATGGGATGAGGGGAGGGCCAGAGAGGGTCCAGGGCTGCAGCGAGTCAGTCTCAAGTTTGAAGAACACCGGCCTCCGAGGTGAATCCGCCTGCAGTTCTGAAGAATGGGGTAACGGCGGCAAGGAGGGGGGAGGGAGTTCAAGGGGGACATCTGATCCGAGGGTGGGTGGGCACCCTCTCCCCATCAGGCATCCTTCCCTGCCATGGTGCCTGTCGCTGCTCCAGGCGTCCCAAGGCCCTCAGCCTTGTGCGCCAGGCGGTGTTTCTTGAGGCCGTAAGTGTTGGCGAAGCCCTCGCCGCAGGAGGAGCAGCGGAAGGGCCGGCCGCCCTGGTGCGCGGCCAGGTGCTTGCGGAAGTAGCCGGGATCCTTGAAGGCCTTGAGGCAGGCGGGGCAGCGGAGCTCGGGCCGCGGCGGCTCGTGGGCGCGTTGGTGCCGCAGCACGGAACTCAGGTAGAAGAAGCCCTTGCCGCAGTGCTCGCAGCGGTAGGCCCGCTCGCCCAGGTGCAGCCGCTGGTGCTCCAGCAGGTTGGAGCGGTAGCGGAAGGTCTTACCGCAGGCGCCGCAGCGCTGGGGCCGGGCCACGGCATGCAGCCGCCGGTGCTCGGCTAGGCTGGACGACTGTGCGAAGCGCTTGGCACACACGCCGCACTTGAAGGCGCGCTCGCCCGTGTGCACCACGCGGTGCTGCCGCAGGTACCAGGAGCGCAGGAAGCCGCGGCCGCACACGCCGCAGCGGTAGGGCCGCTGCTCCGTGTGGCAGCGCTGGTGCCGCATCAGCAGGGCCGCCTCCCAAAAGCGCTTGCCGCACACGGGGCAGCGAAAGCCCCGCTTCTGCCGATGACTGCGGCGGTGCAGGAGCAGGTCGTAGGCGCCGGCGAAGCTCTGGCCGCAGAGGCCACAGCCCAGGGTCCGGCGGACCAGGTGCACGTACTTGTGGGTCACCAAGCCCAGGAAGTGCTTGAAGCTCTGGCCGCACGTGGCGCAGCTGAAGCGCTCAGGGCCCGAACCCGCGCTCCCGCCGCCGCCAGCCGCCGCCGCTGTGCCCCCCGCGTCATCGCCCCCAGACACCCCCGCCAGCGCCGCCACGGCCGCCCCCACCTCGCCAGCCAGCCCGTGGTCCAGCCCCGTGCCCGCGTCGGCCCCGCCGGAGCCGTCTGGGGTTTGTGTGGCACCAGGCGCGGGCGGGAGCAGGCGCTCCGGGGCGGCCTGGTGGACCAGCTTGTGCCACATGAGGTTCTCGATGAAGCCAAAGGTCTTGCCGCAGGCGTCACAGCCGTACGGCTTCTCGGCCATGTGGGCCTCCTTGTGGCTCATGACGTGGAAGAGATCTGGGAAGTGCTCGCCGCAGTCCGAGCAGGCGTAACTCAGTGCCTCCGCCGACCCTGCCGTGGCCGAGGCCCCCGGGCCGCACGAGCCCGCCGGGCCCGGGGCCCCCGGGAGGCCGGCGGCCCCTGCCAGGGCGCAGGGCAGCTGCAGCCGGTGCACCTGGCGGTGGCGGGTGAGGCTCTGCGGGTAGCCGAACACCTTGCCGCAGAGCTCGCACTTGTAGGGGCGCTCGCGCGTGTGCACCACGTGGTGCTTGCTCAGGTGGAAGGACTCGCGGAAGCGCTTCCCGCACACCGGGCACTGGTGTGGCTTCTCGCCCGTGTGGATGCGCTCGTGGCGCTTCAGGGTTTCGCGACGCCCGAAGCCTCGCCCGCAAATCCCGCAGCAGAAAGTCTTGCCCGGCGCGCTGGCCGCGGAGCCCCCAGCCCCGCCACCGCCGAGCAGCAGTGGGTGGGCGCCCAGCAGCGGCACGGGCACCGCGCCGTACACCACGGCCGCTGCGGCCGCCGCCGCCTTCTCGCTGTCGGTGACGGGAGGGTCGGGCGGCAGGAGGTAGGGGCCAGCGGGGAAGGCGGGCGGTGGCTGCGGACCGGGGGCCGCGGCATCCTTGACCGCGTGGGCGGGGGCGGCGGCGGGCGTGCCATGCGCGGCCTTGTGCCGCAGCAGGCTCTGCGGCGCCGAGTAGGATTTGCCGCACAGCTCGCAGGGGTAGGCGGGTCGCGGGCCGCCGGCGCCGGCGTGCGCCGCCTGGTGCTTGAGGAGATAGGCGGCGTCCCGGAATGCCTTGCCGCACACGCCGCAGGGCAGGCGCAGCAGCGCGGCCGAGTGCGTCTTCACGTGGCGCTTGAGGCTCTCGCGGCGGTTGAAGCTCTTGCCGCAGGCCGAGCAGGAGAAGGGCTTCTCGCCAGTGTGGATGATCTGGTGCTGGTGGAGGTGGCTGGGCTTCTTGAAGACCTTCCAGCACAGCGGGCAGGCGAACGGGCCCTCGCCGCCGCCCGTCGGGGCCGGGGGCGCGCCCAGGCCGGCGGGGGCGCTGGGGGCGCCGGGGGCCGAGCTGCCCTCAGAGGCGGTGACGGACACGGCAGGCGCGGCCGGGGGACCCGGAGCGGCGCTGGCGGCAGGGGGCCCGGGGAGGCCCAGGGGCGGCGGCGCGGGCGGGCCGGCGGGTGGAGGGGCGTCCTTGTGGCAGCGGCGGTGGCGGATGAGGCTGGAGACGTGGTTGTAGGTGCGGCCGCAGACGCCGCACTCGTAGGGCCGCTCGCCCGAGTGCACGAGCATGTGCTGCACCAGGTGCGAGGACTGCTTGAAGGACTTCTGGCACACGCCACAGGGGAAGCGCCGCTCCATCAGGTACTTGAGCCTTCGGAAGTAGCCCTTGTCGTCCTTGGCGGGGTCGCAGGCCACCCCTGCTGCCGGCCCGGGTGGGGTCTGCGCCGGGGCAGGGAGTGGCCCAGGAGTCCCCGCGGGCGCTCCTAGCCCCGGGGCCACCCCGGGCCCGGCTGCCGGGCCTCCTCGCTTCAGGTTCCCAAACAGGTGCTGATGGCCCGAGAGGTCCACGATACCCCACTGCGGGGCAGGGAAGGCAGCGTCGAAGAGGGGCGGAGGAGGAGCCCCAAAGGCAGGAGGCAGGGGCGGATCGGCCTTCTTGGCTTGGGAGGAAGATGAGGACGACGACGATGACGAGGAGGACGAGGACGACGACGACGAGGAGGACGGAACCTCCGCCTTGGGCTTGAAGGTGGACTGGGGCGGGTAGTCATACTGGGGTGCCGGCGGCGGGGGCGGCGGCTGCGGCGGGGGGCCGGGCGCGCAGGGCAGCGCCGCTACTGCCTTGGCATGCTCCCCGTACAATTCCATGGGCTCGAAGCGCTGGTGGTTGAGGAATTCCAGGAAGTCGAAGGGGTAGCTCTGGAAGTGGACCCCGTCCTCGCCCCCTATGGCGCTACTCCCACCGCCCCCGGCGCTGCCGCCCGCTGGGTTTGCCTCCATCTCGACCGGTGGGAAGAGGGGGGACCCTGTGAAGAAGACGATGGGTCTGAGGAAGAGGGCCCGGGCGTGGGATCTTTCCGGCCGGCAGGGGGCCTGCGGGAGGGGTGCAGGGACTCACGGCCACTTGCTGGAGCCCCACGCCTCCCCTTCCACCGTTCCTCATCAAATCCCGCTCCCTTTTCACCCCCAAGAGCAGTGCTCCCTCTCTCCTTCTTAGCTCCACTGGCCTGCTGTTCTCCCACTCTGCCCTTCACCTCCCCGTGTGCCCCCATCTCCCTCCTGTCTTGCCGCTTCCTTCCACCTCTCTCCCTCTCCCCTGGGGTCCTTACACACCTTCCCTCTCCACCCCCAGGCCTCCCACTCAACCCCCCTGCACTCTGTCCTCCTCTGCCACCGGGCTGTGTCCCAGGACTCTGCTCTCTGTCCCTCAACAGCCCTGTCCTCAGCTACCCCAGGTTTGGGCCCTGTACAATGAGGGTGATGATAATTTCCATCGCAGTGGGTAAGAGGGTGGACTCTCGAGCCAGAATATCATGTTATAGCTGTGTGACCACAGAAATGTTACCAAACCTCTCTGTTCTGCACCCACAAATCGGGGTGCTAAAGCACATACTCCCTCAAAGGGTGTAATAGGGATTCAACAAATTAGTATGCAAGGCTCTTTATGTGGCTAAGCTCCCTATAAATGTCAGTCACTCCTAGAAGCAGAGGTAGGGACATCAGGATAAGCCAAGAGAGGTGAAAAAGTCACAGTGGGGGCAGAGGTCATTTTTTTAATGCACAGTGGAAGGAGAACCTGCCTGCCTGGGAGAAATGCATTGCAGCAAGTGGGCTAGCACTTAATCCCAAGCAGCTGGGTACGTGGGCCCTGGGACGGGAAGACATGGGTTTAAATCCCAGCTCCTTTTTCCCTGGGAAGTCATGTTCTCCATTTTTTATGACAGGTGAGAAGTCCTATGCTGTGGGGGATTGCACAGACTGAATTAGGATGTAATAAAATGCACTAATCCACGTGGCACACTCAATCCCCACAGCTGTTTTACCCTCCCAGCCAGCACACACCTGGCCTGAGCCCCTAACGCAGCTGCTTCCGTAGGGCAGGTTCTTGGCCCCACTCCAGAGGAGCTTTCCTGACCCCTCCCCACTGCTGGCCAGGCTCGGTGCCCTCCCTACACACCAGAACCTCAGCTCCTGCAACAGATCTCCAGTCCTCAGGCCCATCCAGGGGCCCCAGAAATGCCCTCACTGCCTCAGTGGAGAGCCAGTGGGAAGAGGGCCTTGAGCTCTAATGGTGCTCCTTGTCCATGGCCCTCCCTGCTGGGTGCCTGGTTCTGTGCCAGCCCCCAGAGGGGTCAGTGGGGCCTCTCAGCACACCGATGACAGGGGAGTGTCTCCTCTATCCCACCCCAGATGAGATATTTTTAGTCTCCAGCCCTGGGTGGCCTTGTCCTCAGACTAGGTGCCACATCCCACAGCCCCTCCATTTACGATCCCCAGAAGGAGCAAAGGTTCGGCTGATCTGGTAACCAGAAGCCTCTAAGTTGGGCCTAAATGGGGGGGTGGCTCTGGAGTGGCTTCAGTGAAGAGAAGAAAGCACCTGGTATCAGCCTGGAAGGAGCAGGGGAGGGGAGGGAGGGAGTTAGGGTATTTGGAGGTGGGGGAAAAGAATCCCTGCCCTGGCTTCCCTTCAGGAAGGGGGTTTTACATCAGGCCAGGGTTGAGGGAGGTGACTAGACCAGGAGTGATGGATCTGAGATTGCTGCTTCTTTCTGCAATGTTCTCTCATACTTTCCTATCTCCTACAGGTCTCTGCTCAGCTGCCACCTCTGGAAGAGGGGAGACTGAGCCCCTCACCCCGCTGCCTTGCTTTCATCACACTTACCACCACCATATCTATTCCTTTGCTGTCTGTGCCCTGAGAGAGTGAGGACTGGGTTCACTGTTATGGCCCAAGCACCCAGCCCAGGCCTGGCATAATAAGTATTTGCTGATATGTGGCAATTAAACCACACACTGAAGTCACCAGTGGGTCAAAGAAGAGATTGCATGGGAAAATAGGAAATGCTTCAGGATGAATGAAAAAAACAGGCCCAACAGAACTTGTGAACTCCAGCTAAAGGAGTGCTTAGAGGGAAATTTATAGCCATAAACGCCCACATCAATCAATATTTGCTGACTGGGTGAAGCAAGGAGACTGAGCTAACCAGAACTCCCCAAGGAAGAGGGACAGTGAGCAGAGGAGGAGCCAATATCAGGGGGTGGGGGTTCCCTGGAAGAAAGAATCCCAGGAGCAGTGATGTCATGCAGAGGGCAGGGTGGGCAGATGCTGAAGGGCTCCCGCCAAGACAGGCAGGGGCAGTAATGGAGGACAGATGTGATGAGGCTTGTGGTTATTTCCACAGGGAAAGAAGAGACAAATTGTCCTGTGAGAGGACCAAAGACTTAAATCGGTGTCTTTGTAAGGGGAGACGCATCCTGGGAGGGAGGGCCGGGCGTGCTACAGCAACCACAGAACCAGTGAGAAGAGCTTGAGTTTATTGTTAAGCGTTGGATAAGTGCTCCTCCCATAACAATTATCGGCCCAATTTATAAGTGGGGAAACTGAGGAGCAGATGGGGAAGTCATTTTCCCAAGGTCACACAGTGAGGCATCTGATTCCAGGTCTCTCTGAGGTCAGAGACTTTGGACCATTCCACTGCAACAATGATGAAATTCTAGTCTGTCAATGACAAGAACTCTAACGTGTAACACTGTTTCCTACACGCTAAGGTACTCTTCCAAAACCTCTGCATGTGCTGACAAGTCCTCCCAACAACCCTAGATGAGGCTTACAATTATTGACTCCATTTTTCAGATGAGGAAACTGAGGGTCAGAGAGGCCAATTAATGTCCCAAAGTCACACAGCTCACAAGAAGCAGGCCCAGGAGTCAGGATCTGAGTCTGTGCTCTCACCTACTATAATATGGTCTCTTTCAATATTTCTCCCTTCAAAATAAAGGAGGATCCCCCAACTCCACCTTATATTGAAAAGTGCTTTGTCCCCACCCCCACCTAATCCCAGGTCCATTGGCTTGACCCAACCCCAGGACAAGCACCACATTTACTGAATGCTAAAAGCACTGTACTAGGTGCCTGGCTCATCTCATTCAAATGTCACAGACAGGAGGACAGAGGGAACCCTGCCCTCCTCTGCTCAGCACCCTCCCTGCAGTGCCTCCACCTCAGAATAAAGTACTCATAGTTTGCTACCCATCCCTCCAGGCAGCTCCTCAGCGTGCCAGTTCTGTCCTGCCTTGGGGCCTTGGCACTGGCTGTCCCTTCTGCCTGGGATGCTCCTGCTCCCATGCAGCCACCCCTCTCTCCCTTGTGTATTTGCTCAAACCTCACCTTCTCGCCGAGGCTCTCACAGCAACCTGTTGCCAGCTGCCCCAATTCCCCTCACCCTGCTTCCTTTCTGTCCTCAGCACTCCTTATTCTCATTTCATATGTAGTAAATCCTGCTAGTTGGTCTTGATGGTTGCTGTCCCTGCATAGAAGGCCAGATCCACAAGGACAGGGATTTTAATCTGTTTTGTTCACTGCTGTACTTCCAGGACCTACAGCAGTGTCTGGCACATGCAGATACTCAATAAATACTGGTTGAATAAGTGAGTGAATGAGGCTAAGACAAGAGGGAGTGGTTTGCTCACTCCAGGGTTCATCTTCTTAGCTTCACTCTTGGTGGGGAAGAGGTCCTGTTTTAAGAGCAGCCTCTGGTGGGCCAGAAAATAGCACTGTCCAGGAGGAGGGGAGTTTATACCCAGGTGTGTGTACGTGTGGCTTTTTGGGGGACAACATGACAAGAGATAAGGATTGGAAATTTTATCTCCAGAGAGGTCTTCCTGCATCCTCTCTGGCACCACAGCCATGACAACTTTCTTCCCTTATCCCACTTTATTTTACTTCACACACACATATTCTGTTTTGTAATTGTCTACTTCCTCAACTGGCACATCAGCTCCACGAGTACAGGGATTTTTGCCTACTATGTTCTCTGCTGCATCCCCAGCTCATAACAGGTGCTCACAAAACACCTGCTGGTGACGACATGCCTGGATGAAGAACATTCCAGGCTCGGCAGGGCTGACAAAGGCCTGGTTACTTCCTGCAAGCCTAGAAGCCTCGTGCGATTGAGTCTTCTCCCTTCCCACTCTCCCCCTCCATTCCTCCCCTTCAAACTCACCCACAACCCTGCTTCTCCTCCCCTCCCCAAGATTACGGTCACTCCAGGGCCTCAGCACCAGCTGCTCCTTCTGCCAGGAACAGCTCACCCACATTTCCATGTGGCTGAATTACTTTTCATTGCCCACGTCCCTCCTCTGAGGTAGCTACAGCAGGTTGCCCTCATTTGGCTCTCAGGGAACCCAGAGGACACCCTTCATCCAGTTTATCGGGGTAGCACTTGTTTCTGTTCTGTCACCTCAACTAGAATGCAAAACCCACGAGAGGAGAGTGTTGCCTTTCTGTCCTTCAGGGCCGTATTCCCCGATCTAGAATAGTGCATATTTGTTCAATGGAACGTGAATGGATGATCTGGTGTGTGAATATATCCCAACAGAACTGCTAAAAAAAAAAATGAATGAATGCCTAGGAAAAAAGAAGTCACTCTAATCAGAGCTAGGAGGTCTCTCCAAGGAGTGGGTGAAGATGGAGTGAGAGCTGGGTGCGAAGCTGCAGGACGGTCAGCCGGCAGTGCCGCCGGGGAGAGGAGCACTGGGAGAGGCAACGCCCCCCTGGGAAGCGGCTCTGTGGGAGAAGCCCACAGAGCAGCCAGCTGCCCAGGATGAAGGTGGGATGGGAGGCGGGGCGGGAGTATTTCTTGGAGGCCACAGCTAAGCAGGCAGATGTTTGCACCTGAAGGGGCAGAGGCTGTGGATGTGACAGCAGAACTCTACCGAGAGCTCTTCTATGGGGGGGCGGGGCTGCAAGGGGTATTTTATTTTTCAAGAGAAATCACTGGGGGCTTCGGAGGAGGGAAAAAAGCATCTTGGTGCAGGATGGAAGTTAATTTTACAACATCGGAGAGAGTGGTGGGGAGAGTGAAGCTTTGGGGGGCTGTTGCGTGTGGATAGCGATAATGGGGGCCAATTCCGCAGTAAAGCCTTAGTGGGAGGCTCTCCAGAGGCAATCCTATAGCTGACATCAATGGGGGACCATGGGCAGCTGCCCTGGGTGAAGGGGGGGCATGAAGGTGGGATTCTGGGGAGTGTCCTGGAGGAAGCAATGACGGGGGGCCATGTGGAAGGCATCCTATGGGAAAGGACTAGCGGGGGGCCCTGACAGCAGTTTGGGGGGGGTCGCACGAATGATGGCGCTTTGGCAGCTGTCCTACGGGAGAGGCCGTTAATGGAGATATCTGGAGTGGTCTTATGGAGGAGCAGTTACTGGGGGACTCTCCGGCAAGGGCCCGACGGGAGAAGCACTGACGGCGGGCGTTCCGGGGACCGAGCGGGCCAGGGCGGGGCCCCCCGCCCCCGTTGCATACGGGCCCCCGGCCCGCGCGCCCCGTCACTCACCGGCGCCGGGGTCTCCGCCGGGAGGAGGCCGAGGAGGCGGAGGAGGCGCCGCCGCTCCGGGGAGACCCGACGGCCCTACCGGAAGTGCCGCCCCCTCTCCCTCCCCGGCAGCCCCGCGCCGCTCGCCTGCCTGCCCGCCCGGAAGCGGAAGTTGCGCCCGTCTCCCCGAGGCGCCGGCGTGGAGCGGCGGAAAGAGGAGGCGGCGACGGAGACGCGAAGGGGGCAGTGCGCCTGCGCAATAGCTCGGGGATGCGGGCGGGGGAAGCCTAGGCCGCTTCCGGCGGGCGAGTTGGGCAAAGTGCGCCTGCGCCGCGTGCGCCCGCCTCTTAAGGCACCGCCCACACGGCCCGACTTCCGCTGAGGCCACGCCCCCGCCCAGAGCTCTCATTTAAGCCCCGCCTTCATACTGAATCACGCCTATCTCAGGGTTTACTTATTAAAAATCCCGCTCTCTGGGTCTAAGTTCGTCCTCATCGCACCACCCCCGTTCTTTCACCCTGGAGACTCCAAGCCCCGCACCTCTTGGGCCCACTCTCCCTCTTAAGTCCTGCCCCCAGCACGCCTCTTTCCTCCAAGCCCTGCCTCCCGAAGCGCTAGGGCTTTGACCACGCCCCTGTACTTAAGCCCTGCAACTCACATCCTCGAAGCATTCTCTGAAGCAGTGGTTCTCAGAGACCAGCAGCACCTGGAAACTTGCTGGACATGCAAACCCTGGGGCTCTTGCATCAGAACCTCTATGGATGGGCCTATCTATCTGCATTTTAAAATGTCTTTCAGGTGGTCTTGGTGCACGCTGACGTCTGAGATCACGGCTTTTATCCCAGGGTGCTCTGTCGGCCCTGCTCCTACTGTATAGCACCCCTCTAGCGGTACCTCCTAACAGGTAAACCCGCCCTCTGCTCTCTGCATGCAATACCCTAGGCGCCTCTCAGCCCCGCCCACGTGCCCGGTAGGCCCCGCCTCCTGCGCTGTTAGCCTCGCTCCGCCCCTTGCCTCTGTGAACCCTACCAAAGTTGTCAGATCTGCAGCCATCCTCAACTAAAGTTTTCCCTTCCAAACAGTGGGTCCCCAGGACAAGGATGGGGGAAGAGTGGTGGCTGCAGAATTTCCAGGAAACACTGGAATGGGGGGAACATCCTAGAGTCAGGCTAGCACACAAGGTTCAAAGTGTTACTTAGATTGGATATTGACTTGGAGTGCTTTGGGATCTGATGGAGTTGGCGGGGGGGAGCAATGGCATCCCCCACGTCACTCTTGGGCGCCTGCCCCCGCCCCATCAAGGCACAGGACATGGGGTCCTCGCAAACCCCACGCACTGGCGTCAGGGTGGTGTAGGGGCGTTTGAAGAGGGAGAAGGGGAGGATCAGCCCGCGGCCATCACTCAACACAAGCAGGAAGCCAGCAGGCAGAGATTTATTTCTGCGGCCCCTGCCTCCGAGGGCCCATCAGTCCGGGGTAGGGTGGCAGAAGGCAGCTGGACCCAGAAGTATAGGTCCCCACCTTCAACATCCCCCCGCATCAGGAAGACCACGAGCAACGAGGCTGTCCCGGCCTGCCCGCCCAGGCCCAGCACCGACGGAGCTCCCAGCTCTGAACTTAGCCTGGAGAGGGGTGGCCGGTGCTGCAGGTCAGGCCGGCTCTTCCCCCTCCGGCCCCTGTTCTTCTGCCCCCGCTGTGGCAGGGATCCCCGCGTCGTCCCACGGCGGTTCGGGCCCTGGGTCCGGGGGACACAGGGGTGTCCCCATGGCCTCCGGGTGCTTGCGTTTGGCATGGCGCCGCAGTGTGTTGGCCTCGGTGAAGCGCAGCCGGCAGACCGGACACTGGTAGGGGCGCTCCCCGGAGTGGACGCGGTGGTGGTGGGCCAGCTCACCGGCCTCGCGGAAGCGGCGTGGGCAGAGCGGACAGCGGAAGGGCCGCAGGCCGGCATGGATGTTGCAGTGCCGCCGCAGGTGGCTGGACCTCTTGAAGGTCTTGCCACAATCCTTGCACTCGTGTGGCTTCAGCTCCGAGTGCGAGATACTGTGCCGCTCCAGGTCCGAGAGGTAGGGGAAGGCGCGCAGGCAGACCGGGCAGAAATGCGGAGCCTTCTTGGGGCTGGAGCCCGCGGGCCCACCTGCCACTGACCCTTCAGAGACCGTGTAGGGCACGCCCTGATCATCAATCAACAGGAGGTCGCTGCCGCCACCGCCGCCCACCGGGGCTGACACGCCCTCGGGCAGCGGGGGCTCCTGTCCTGACTTGGGGGGACGGCCCCGCTTGCGAGGGAGGGGGGCCTTGAGCGTCCGCTTCGAGCAGGTGGCCCCCCCGGGACGTCGGCCTCGGCGGCCCCGGGGAACAGGAGGAGGTAAGGCCAGAGGTTTCTCTTCCTCCCGGGGCAAAGGCGAAGGCAACGGGTCTGGGCTGGGGGTGTCCATTGAGCAGTGGGGGGCTTGGGTCTGGGCACTGGAGAAGGGCTGAGAGGAGAGAGGGGTCAGCGTCAGTGCAGGGAGGGTCTGCAGCACCCCCGTGTCCCCCAACACCTTGCCCATCCCTCTCTCCGAGCCTCCAGAGCTGGGTTCGGCGGGCCTTCACCCAAATGCACAATTCTAGCCATGCTGGTGGGTAATAAAGAGAAATGACAAACAGCCACTGTCCCAAACTCCACAAGTGTCCCCCAGGTCTCCCTAACACTTCCTCCGGATCTAGAAGTTCAGACTCATCTGAACCAAAATAAAAATGAATCTTCAGAGGAAGATAGAGTCCAAATGAAGGGACAGGCCAGAATTACAAGACTCAAAATGGTTGGTCAAATCCCGGAGCCCTGGAGGCCTCAGAAATGTCTCCCACTTATTGGCAGAGGTGGGGAGGGTGCTTGGGACTGGAAGAAGACAGGGACCTGTCCCAGGTGATGCTTGATCCCAAGTCATCGAAGAGGAAATAATCCGAGTTGCTAAGAGTGTGGGCTCTGGAGAAGGACATCCTGGTCAAGTCCCGAGTCTGCTGCTTACTACCTGTGTGGGCTTGGGCCCGCTGTTGATTTCTCTGAGCCTCGGGTAAAGCCTTTTGCAACAACGGGACTACTAGGTGTTCTCCTACCCACTTGCACAGACACGACATCGATGCACATAAAGTGCTTAGTGCACAAGGAGCTCCTAGGTGGCATTAGCCATGATTAGCATCCTGAGCAGCTAAGCCTCACACCAGTCCCCTGGAGAAGGAACGTCACTCCCACTTTGCAAATGGGGAAACCGAGGCCCAACAAAGCTTACTCAGTTGCTCATGTTCTCTACCACTAAGCGGCAGGGGCCAAGACATAAACCAGATCTCGCTGTCTCCCATGGTACAGGGAGCAAGAAGAAAGGAAGCCAAGGAGGCAAGGGGCCTCCACCGGGTCCCTCAGTCCCGGGTTTGAATCCAGCTCTGCTGCCAACTAGCAAGTGACCGTGTAAGCGATTTTGCCTTTCTGCACCAGAGACTTCTCTGTACGTGGATACACCAGGGTAGTCAGCAGGCCAAAGGGAGAGAATGGACTTTAAAAGCCCCCAGGGCTCTGCCTGGCGCCTTGTGGACGTTCCATAAGCCGCCAGTCCGTGGATTATGTATGCAAAATAAAAAAGCAAAGGGCGAGGTGGGGCTGGGCTTAAAAGCAGCACATTAGAATTGGGAGCACGGTAACGGGGAGCAATAGTGGGGGAAAGCTGATGCGGTTAGGAGATGGGGATGCCGCACCCCCTTTAACAGACACACAGGCTGAGGTCCAGGGAGGGGCATCCACTTTTCCATGATTACATGGTTCGCTCCGGTGGGGGAGCCTGGACTAGAACTCGGGTCTCTGCAACTGGGAGAGGGGGCTGGGTCCCCTCGACCCTTCCCCCCAGATTCCCCCATCGCCGTCCCCGTGCGCGGGGCGGGCACTGCGGGGGCGCCGGCCAATGAGCGGTGCCCAGGCCGCGGCCGGCGGGGGTGCCAGGAAGGGGGTCTGCGCGCGCGCGCGCGCACAGACCTGCTCGCGGGGAGCGCGCGGTAGAGCGGGCGCGCGCGAAGGAACAGGTGTTGGGGGGCGCGAGGCGCGCGCGGCCCCGGGCTTCCCCTGCCTCCCTCCCCCTCCCCGCGTCCGGGCCCCCCGCCTCTTGGGTACCTCATTTGCATGTCGCCTGGGCTCGCGAGTGTGCGCGCGCGCGCGGGGGGCGACGGGGCCGGCGCGTGGGGAGGGGCGGGGGTGAGGGGGCCCGGCCCCTGCGCGGCGGCGGGGCGGGGGCGGGGGCGCCGCGCGGGGGACGGCCCCTCCCTCCCCTCTCCGCCGGGCCCGCGCGCCCGCAGGGAACAAAGGGAACTCGTCGGGGCCGCCCGGCGCCGGGCTCGCTGGGTCCTAAGGACCGGTCACGGCCCTGCCTGCACGCCGCGCTTGCGCACCACCGCCCTCGCGGGGCTGTGGCACGGAGCCCCTCCTTCCTCTCGCTCGTGTCTGGGGTCAGAGAAGTAACCCCACCAGCATCACCACCACCGCATCCCCGAGAACACAGAAATAGCTTTTCTCCCACAAAGCACCCAATCAAAGACACCCCCAGAATGTCGAGAAGAGGGAAAATGGCTGCTCGTTGCCCGTAGTTGACATGGTGCCTAGCGGGCTTCACATTCACACCGGGGGGGCTAAGCGGACGAGATGCAGCCTGGTCTTTTCTCCCACTGTCTCTGTATCTCAGTCGGAGCCCTTCAGCTTTGCTCAGTTCTCCTGATTCAACTCGACATCCTACACAGGGGAATCCGAAGCCGCGAGAGGGGAATCACGTATGCCCTCATCTACGTTAGCAACGGGGAGGCTAGCAGCCCCACGCAGGGACAGAGAGCCACGCGCGGGGTTGGTTGCTCTTAGTCTGTACAGCGCCGATCTGAAGCCCCACCCCTTCCCGCTGCCCTCATCCAAGATGGCGCCAACCTGGCTTCTCCAACCTTCTCCAGGGCTGGAACGGGAAGGGAATAGGGGAGCATGGCGAGGGTGGGAAGGGGAGCCAAGAGGGCGGGTGAAAGGGAGAGGGCGGGAGGAAAGGGGAGGACAGGGGGGCCGAAGCGGAAGTTGAGGGGCCCCCCGGGTGGAAGTGACGCCACCCCCGCTGCCCAAAATGTCGGCGCCCAGAGGGAGGTGTAAGTAATTAAAGAGGAAAGCCGACCGACTTCCCTGGCCTCCCGGGGCCGCCCCAGGTCTCCAGACCCCCCCTCCCTACAAGTGAGGTGGACTCGTCTAGCCCCGGCACCCGCCGGACCTGCCCCCCGCCCCGAGCGCCCGGGGCCGCACCTTTGAGGGCCGGGGGGAGGGGCACAAAAGGCCGGCTCTCGGGGCCCGGGGCCTGCAGCGGACTGGGGGGGGGGAAGGGGCGAGGGCAGCCTGGTAGGCTGGGGGTGTGAGAAGAGGCGGGGCTTCAGCGGCCGTTGGGGCGGAGCAAGGACTGGGAGGAGCCTGATTGGGGCGGGGCATGGTGGAGGGGGCTGGGATGTGGGAGGAGCTTTGGTGGGTGGGGCTTCGTATAAGAGCGTGGCTCAAAGGGCCTTTGGTTGAGGGGTGGAAGGAACTTCATCAAAGCTAGTGATGAAATGGAGCTGTGGGTGACACTGGGAGAAGCTTAGAGTTAGAAGGGGTGGCATTTGCTTAGGTGTCGCTTAGAGAAGGGGGGTGGACCAAGCGAGGAGGAGAGGTCTGGCAGTGCAATTTGGAGGGTCTCAGTGGAAACATCACGACCTCAGGAAGAAGGTGAAAGGGGCTTCCAGGGGAAGGGGAAGATTCAGTAGAGGGAAAAGGCTGAGACAGGATAGAGGAGCTGAGTGTAGGGTGTCTTGGAAAAGAGTGGGCTTATTCGAAGGCGGGGCTTAATTGAAAAGTTGAACGGAATTTCGGAGACCAGTCTTACTGGAAAAGAAAGGGACTTCAAGAAGTCAGATAAACTTAGGAAACCATGGCGAGCTTAAAGAGGAAAGCAGGAGGGCCGTAAAGGATGGTGAGAAATCAGAACCGACTACTTGTCGATTCTTACTCTTCTCCGGGCTAAGTAAGCACATACCACACATTGCCACAACTTTGCTCAATCCTCACAATCACTCTGTGAGGTTTTATCCAAGGTTATGGGACTTGTTCCAGATACCCTGGAAGGGTATCTTCAATGGGTGGCACTCCTAACCTTTGGTTTCCCATTCACTAAGTACAAAGCTCAAAAAGAAGAGTGGGTGGGGCCCAGAGAGGAGTGGGAGGGGCTTTTATCAGGGAGTGGGTGTGGCTTGTTGCTGTGCGGTAGGGGCTTAATGGCGGTGGGTGGGGCTTGTTGGTCAGTGGGTGGGGCTTTATTGAGAGTGGGTGGTGCTCAGAGAAGAGTGGGAGACCGCCTGCTAAGGGTGGTTGGGGCCTAAAACAGGGTCATTGTCCCTAATCACTTGGAAGCGATTAGGAAAAGTGAGGAGGGGTCCCAGGAGAGTGAGAGAAGCTTAAAGATCAATGGGAGGAGCTTACAGAGAAGTGGGAGGGGCTTCCAGAGAACAGGTGGCGGGTCTGAGTCCAAGGAGCCTGGAAGGGGAGGGCTGATGAGGAGGCAACCCTCTCACCTGCCCCCGTATCTCCCCCCACCTCCGGTCCAGAGAGAGCCTCCACTCTCCACCGCTCCTGGCCACCATGGATGACGCCCCACTGCCAGTGCCCCAGGTCCCCACCCCGGCCCCGGCCCCGGCCCCTCCGGCCGCCGCCCCCCGGGTTCCGTTTCACTGCAGTGAGTGTGGCAAGAGCTTCCGCTACCGCTCAGACCTGCGGCGCCACTTCGCCCGGCACACGGCGCTCAAGCCCCACGCGTGTCCGCGCTGTGGCAAGGGCTTCAAACACAGTTTCAACCTGGCCAACCATCTGCGCTCGCACACCGGGGAGCGCCCGTACCGCTGCTCCGCCTGCCCCAAGGGCTTCCGTGACTCCACCGGCCTGCTGCACCACCAGGTGAGTGCCGCCCCCTGGGCCGCCTGTCCTTGGGCTGCAAGCCTCACTGAGCCCCTACAGTCCCATTTCCCCTTAGGAAATCTCTCCCTCCAAATCCCTCTGACCCTTTGGGGCGTGAGGTATTATTTCTCTTTCAATCACCACCTAAGAACTAGAACATACTTACCCACTTATTTCTACCTGTGTGTCCTCCCTTCTCCCAAGACTGGCCTGCCATTACCAGTGTCTGTAATTTTGGGTTCATCCTTCCCCTTGCTGCTCTTTAAGTGGGTGTCTCTCATATGTACTTACTTCCTTCATGCCACAGTGACTTGTTTTATGACCTAAAAGCAACTAAGTCCCTGTCTTGGCAGAGCCCATGTTCCACTGGAGGTGGTCGGTAGACAGGGAGAGGAGAGACGAGAGCACATGCATAGGCAAGAATCTTCTGGAAAGGGAGAAGTACTGGGAAGGAAATAAAAACTCAGATTGATGTGCTGAAGGAAATAGGGGAGTGCTATGAGCTACTTCAGAGGGCTGGGAAGGGCAGGGCAGGGTGATACTTGAGTCAAGACCTGGATCAGGAGACTGTTCTAGGCCAAGGGGACCGCAGAGCACAAGCTCCAAGACGCAGTGGGCTCTGTATGCTCAAGGCTCAGGGTTAAGGGGAGACTGTGTGGTTGGGGTGCACAGAGCTGGGAAGAAAGGGGAAGGAAATGAGGTGGAAGGCAGGCAGAGGCTAGAACCTTCTCAGCTGTTGAAAGGAACTGGGAATTTGCAATGAAAGAATGCTTGCTATGTGCCAGATGATCAGGATACAAGGGCAAGTAAAACCAGATGCAGCAGTGAGATCCTTTTCCTGCTCACCCCAGCCCTCTGTCCCCATGGCACCTCCTAGACCCCAGCATCCCAAGTGGCCTTCCCATCTCCCGTCTCTCCCCGGCAAGTCCGGCCTCTGTGTGCATCACGGAGTACAGGTGCCCCTGCTTAGCACTTCTGCCTCTCAGGACGAGGGGTCTCAATCCACAGCCCTCAAGATCTCAGCCCTGCCCCCCAGTAGCATTTAATGAGCACCAACTGTATGCAGACACAGTGCTAGGCTCTTGGGGGGCGTGGGATATGGGGAAGAAAACAGACACAGTCTATCCCTTTCAGGGGCTCCTGGAGCCAACAGTCTAGTGGGGGGAGGCATTACCTGAGCAACCAATTTAATGAACATTAAACTGCAACCAGAAGTCTGCGTGGCAGTGCTCTGAGGCCAAGGTGAGGGTGATCTGACATCCTCTGGGTCAGGGATGGTTTTCCTGGGGAAGAGGTGATGAATGTGCTGCCCCTGGCAAAAGAATGGTTGGGGCTGGAAATGAGCTCTCCAGGTTCAGGGAACAGGATGTACACTTTGAAGGAAGCCAGGAAGGCTTTTGAGGAAGTGGAGGAAGGCCAGTGTGGCTGGAGCACAGAGAGCCAGGGACGGCGTGTCCCTGGGAGGCTGGAGAGACAGCAGGGCTTGTTGCTCCTACTGTGTGCCAGCCCCTGGAAATACAGCAGTGAGCAAAACCAGTACAGTCCCTTGTGCCACAGTCCTTATCTGGTGGGGAGACAGATGACACACAAGTTAGATATGGTTCCTTAGTGCAATAAGAGCCGTAAGCTTTGAAGAGAGAGTATAATCTGGCAAGTCAAGAGGGCTAGATTCAGGGGAGAGTTCTGAGGGGCTCATGGATAAACTGAAAGGAGGAGCCTGACATTGGAAAGAATATTCCAGAGAACGGCACGTACAAAGGCCCCAAGGCCAGCACAACCTTGTCGGGTTGGGAGGTCTGAGGACAGTTCACTGGACCCACACTGAACCACAGTCACATAACCACATCTGGAGTGAGGACACAAAGGGTAGTACTCCCTGTCCTCGCCCCGGCAGACATCACTCACCCAGCAGTGCAGCCTCACAGTCCCTAGGACACTGCACACTCAAAGGAAGATCTCTGCCACTCCACGACTCTTAAACCAGGTGGGCAGATGTTGCAGCTGTCAGCCACAGGTGGCCATTTAAATTTAAATTAATTAAATAAAAGGTAAAATTCAGTTCCTCCGTCACACTAGCCACATTTCAAGGACTCAGGCCACATGTGGTTACCACATGGGATGGAAAGCACAGATCTGGATTATTCCATCATGGCAGCCAGTCCCATTGCACAGGGGTACTCCCAAGGGCGGGATGCTTACCTTGAGAAGCCCCTTCCACCCCACACACCTGCATATGGCTTACAAGACATCAGTAGGACCTAGAAAAGTCTGGTGATTTGAATGATAAACTCTACCAATTGATAGTTATTTGGGACCACTCTCTCTACAAGTATGATTTCGGCCATCCTCACAGCTACCTGGTAAGAGGGCCTGTGGCAGAGGCTGGGAGATGCGAAGTTATTTTCCCAAGTGTTCCCTGCGAGTGGAAGGCAGAGCTGGGGTTTAAGGGATTTGAACCCAGGACTGTGAGTGCCCAGGACCCAAGCATTTATCCACTCTCTCAGTGACTCGCTTCCCTGACTGTGCTGGTTGAAACTGAGTGAGAGTTAGCAAGTAACAGTGGCAGGAAGCGCAAAGGTTCTGAGGCTGGGAGGGACTTTTCCCTTTTCAGTGAGGCCCAAAGCAAGAAGCAAGGGTGAGAGGGTGGCACTAGCTGGAGCGGCCTTTTTCCAGCACCTCCCTTTGGGAGGCTGGGACTCTGTCCTCCGCTGAGACTCCAGCCCTGACTCTGTCCTCTTCCTCTCGCGTTCCCAGGTCGTCCACACTGGTGAAAAGCCCTATTGCTGCCTGGTCTGCGAGCTCCGCTTCTCCTCGCGCTCCAGCCTGGGCCGCCACCTCAAGCGCCAGCACCGCGGGGTGCTCCCGCCCCCCCTGCAGCCCGCCCCAGGCATGCCCCCCTTGAGCGCGCCCTGCTCCATCTGCTGCAACGTGGGACCCTGCGCCGTATGCGGAGGCACCGGGGCCAGCGGTGGAGAGGGCCCGGAGGGAGCAGGTGCCGGCCCTGGCGGCTGGGGGTTGGCAGAGGCGGCAGCCGCGGCTGCGGCTTCACTGCCCCCGTTTGCGTGCGGCGCCTGCGCGCGACGCTTCGATCAGGGCCGCGAGCTGGCGGCCCACTGGGCCGCGCACACCGACGTGAAGCCCTTCAAGTGCCCGCGCTGCGAGCGCGACTTCAATGCACCCGCACTGCTGGAACGGCACAAGCTAACCCACGACCTGCAGGGGTCGGGCGCGCCCCCGGCACAGGCCTGGGCCGCGGCCGGGCCTGAAACGGCCGCCGAGGGTAGTACTGCAGAGGCGGGCGACGCGCCCTCTGCTTGGGACGGCGGGCTGCTCCTGGGCCCCGAGGGGGGTGGCGTGCCGGAGCTGGGGGCGCTGCTTCCCAAGGGCGGCGGGGAGGCCCCAGCGCCGGCGGCCGCGGCTGAGCCGTCGGAAGACACCCTGTACCAGTGCGACTGCGGGACCTTCTTCGCTTCGGCCGCGGCGCTCGCCAGCCACCTGGAGGCACACTCGGGCCCGGCTGCCTATGGCTGCGGGCACTGCGGTGCGCTGTACGCGGCCCTGGCGGCTCTGGAGGAGCATCGACGGGCCAGCCACGGTGAGGGCAGCGGCGCGGAGGTGGCGGCGGCGGCCCCCGAGGGCGAGCCCGCGTCCGGCTCGGGCCGCGGCAAGAAGATCTTCGGCTGCTCCGAGTGCGAGAAGCTGTTCCGCTCGCCGCGCGACCTGGAGCGGCACGTGCTGGTGCACACAGGCGAGAAGCCGTTCCCATGCCTCGAGTGCGGCAAGTTCTTCCGCCACGAGTGCTACCTCAAGCGCCACCGGCTGCTGCACGGCTCCGAGCGGCCCTTCCCCTGCCACATCTGCGGCAAGGGCTTCATCACGCTCAGCAATCTCTCGCGGCACTTGAAGCTGCACCGCGGCATGGACTGAGAGGGCCGGGCCCACCCCTCGGCCCGCCCACCCCCAGCCCCCGGACCAGACACGGGGCCGGGGCAAGGGGACTGTGGAACTGTGAGGCCCCCGCACTCCAAATCCAGACCCAGGCCCCTAGAAGAAGGGGCCTTGGCTGGAGAGATAGGGCCGCCAAACTCCGGCCCCTGAGCTAGGGACCTGGAAATACTGGGGGACTGCAAATAAACCGAGAGAATCCTCAGCTTGAGGGGGTCCGAGAACATAAGAATTGGGGTCCCCCAAATCCAAGGAGACACACTTGAGCTTGAGACCCCTGGAATATGAGCAGGAACCCCCAAATCGGCAGGCCCCTAATCTGTGGAGTCCTTAGGAATGAGAAATGGTTCTCTATAGGTAACCCCCATCTTGAGGGCCCTGATGATAAAAGATGGGCACACTCCCCAAAGGAAGACGGCCCCACTCCCTGACAGCCATCATTCCCAACGACCTTGATCTGGAGAATGTGGGGGGTCATGCCCCCAAATTTCCCAGGATCTCCTCCAAGCGCTACCTACCAGTCACTGAGATGGTGTCCCCCAAAAATGATGCAGCCGGAATCTGCCTTCCCCCATTTCAATTCCAATGCTGAAAGAGGACCAGGGTAGATGCCCCCCGCCCATTAAGTCTCCCTCCCTACTGTGGAATGGATCGACCCAAACGATCTTCCCCACCCTCAAACACTAGAATAGACTGGTCCGAAATCCCCCTGCCCAGTAGAATGGATTGATCCAGATACATGCACCCCTGTCCACTCGGCATGGACCGGTCCAGGCCTTGGCCTGTGCCCCTCCCTCCTTAGAGTGAGTGACAGACGCTCCTCCCCTTCCTGTAGAATGTGGACCGGACCAGCCCTTCCCAACCCAGGAACTCATCGGAGCCGGAGGTGGTGGGCGTCGGGGTTTCCTCCCGGACCCTAGCACCTGTCAGTCTTTTTCTCCATCTCTTTGTCGGTTTGTCTGTCTCTGTGTTCCTCCCAACCTCAAGGGGAAGGGGGGCTTGGCTAAGGGGTTCCCCCCTTGAGTTTCCACCTTGCCCCCTCATCCCACACCCCAGTGTCTCCAGGACCCCAATAAACCTACTCCTGTCAGTCAACTGCTGTCTTATTTTCTGATCCTTGCCTCCCTCTCCCGCATAGGACTGGCCCCCTACACAGACAGATACTTTCTCCCTTCCTGGAAGCTTTGAGTCCCATAGATCATTCATGACCTTTAACATCAGAGACGATTTAAGACCCACCCAAATGGGACCCTTTTCCTTTCAACACAAGACACACCCCCCCCCAGTAATCAGGCACGCCCTTTAGAAACCATCATTCCCTTGGGACATGCCCCTAGGAACCTGAGACAAGCCCCTCCCCCTAAAGGAGGCCCCGCCCCTTAGCCGCTGCCAACTACTGAAGTATTCCCTCCACCAGTAATGCGCTGGTGCAGGACAGCAGGCTGCCCTTCACGTTGACGCCTGCACGCGGGGCTGAAGTAGAGAACCGACTGCTCCGGTGCCGGGCCCCGGACCTCCCTCTGGCGATCCAATGGTGATCTGGATAGAAAACGCCAGCCCTCATGGAGCTTAGATTCTGGTGGGTGAGGGTGGGGTGGTGGGAAAAGACAGAGACAAGACACCTGAAGGTGATTTCAGTTGGTTTGGAGCACCCCAAAGAAGTTAAAGCAAGGGGTTGAGGAAAGGGGTGTCTGGGCTAGGCCAGTCAGATGGGGTGGCTCCAGCCGGCTTCTCTGGAAGTGGAGTTTGATCTGAGACCTGGAGAGTGAGAAGGGGCCCGCCAGGAGGATGGTCAAGAGGTGAGTGAGGGTCAGGTCAGGATCACGCAGAGGCTAGCAGGCCAAGGAGGGACTTTGACTTTGCTCTCCGAATGTGGAAATCCAGGTTTTAAGCGCGGAGGGATGTGAGCCCATTTGCATCCCTCCAGCTGCGGGATGAAGAAGGAACCGGAGGGGGCAAGAGTGGAAGCTGTAGGCTACTGCAATCACCTAGCAGAGAGAGATGAGGTCTGGACCAGACCGAGTAGAGATGGAGATAAATGGATGGATTTGAGGTGACGTCCGGAGGTAGAATGGAGAGGGCTGGATGTGTGCATCTGTGTGCATGCTTGTGTGTGCATGCATGTGTGGGTGTTAGTGGGCAATGGTAATGGAAAGGGAGGAATTGGGAGCAACTGGTTAGACATTGGCCCTTTGTATCAAGATAAGAAAACTGGGGACAAGTTTATGTAGGGGTTCAGGGAGATGAAGAGTCCCATCTTGAACTTCTTACATCTACGATGCCTAATAGATAAGCATTCTCTAATTAGGGTGAAGATGTGCATATCCTGTAATGCAGTGACCCTACAAACCCTCAAGGTACAAACCTTAAAAAAAACTCATGTTCACTTGCACCAGGAGACATGTACAAGAACGTTCATAGCAGCAATATTTATAGCCCCCAACTCAGAACAGATAGAATGTCCACAAACAGCACAGTGGATAAACAAATGGTGGCATATTTGTGCTATGGGGTACCCACACAGTGGCAAGAACAAAAGAGCTTCAAGTACACACCATTACACGACTGAATGTCAAAAGAAGCCAGACACATAGAATGTGATGCCATTTATATAAAATTACAAAGCAATCAAAACTATATTGTAATATCGCTTAGGACCCCTTATGAGTAGTCAACATATAGAAAAGCAGGTAAGAATTTCCCACAAAACTCAAAATATTGTATCTCACTAGGAGGTGGGATGGCTTATGTTTGGGATGGGACTTGCCACAAGCTTCTATGGACTTCTGCAGATAGCTGGCAAAGTTCCATTTCTTAACCTGGTGGTCATTTTATAATTATCTGTTAGTTCGTGAATTTGTTTTATGCGCCTTTATCTATGTGTCTTATGTTTCACAAGGAAAAACGTTTAAAAGAGGGAGCCAAATATATTTTAGGGGAGGAAAACGGAAGGGTTTGGTGTGGAAAGGAGACCTTTCACTGGAGATCCACTGTTGCCCATTTGGAAAGGCACCCTCCTTTAGAAAGCTGAACCTTAGAGATACCCCTTCTCTCGGCCACCACCACTCAGGGGTAGAAAAATCACCTGTCTCTGGGAAACAGGGCCCGCCCCTTGGATACAGGCACCGCCCCCAGGGACAAGACCCGCCCACTTGGAGACCTAGTTAGAGACAGGTTCCTGGAAGAGCGCCAGGGTTGTCGTGGAGATGGCCGCCGGCCTCTGAGTACTGCTCCAAGCACCTCCCCACAGGCACGGGCGCCCTTTCTGATGGCATAGAGAAAGGAACTCAACTCATTTTCCGGGTGTCTCCCAAAGGCCGGGCGCTGGGCGGGGCCCCGTACCTCCCTCCTTCCACTGCGGCCCTATTTTATAGAAGCGCCCACTGGGGCTCATGTGGGGGGGATTTCACTGTGGGGACGATCAACCACTCCCGAGCCTTATTATTGGCCAGACGCTGACGACTGCCAGGCCTCTGCCCGTGGAGCTAACCCCGGGGTGTCCCGCCCCCCAAACCCCACTGGCCTGAGTCCGCATCTCCCCACCACCCCGGTCTGCTCTTCCTCAGGGGTGCCCTCTCGCACCCCCAGTACCCAAATCCCAAGCCCACTTCCTCACTCCTTGCCCCTCATCTCCATTTATTCCTCCGCAAATATCTGTTGAGCCCCCCGGTCTGTGCCAAGCCCTGTGCTGAGGGGAGAGCTTTAAGCCAGAAGGCAAAACGGGTCCCTGCCCTCATGGAGCTTATATTCTCGTGGGAGGGAGATGGGTCGCCAGTGGGTGAATTAACAAGTGACCTAATGTTTGGCTGTGGAAAGTCGAGGATGAAAAGCCAGGCGGGAGAAAGAACTAGAGGGTGACCGGGGTGGGCAGGTCAGCTGCCTCCAAGGGGACCCCAAAGACGTGAGGGTGGAAGCCTCGTGGAAATCGAATCCCTCTGCATTCCAGGCAGAGGGAACCGCAAGGGCGAAGGCCCTGAGTCCAGAAAGCGCGAGGAGATGCTAAGGGACAGAGGTAAGGGAGGGCCTAGGGCGTGGGGAGGGGTCTGGTCTTTACTCCGAGTGACACGAGGAGCCACCGAGGGTGTTCACCCGGGCAGTGACGTCACCTGATTCCCGGAGACTGGACGGGAAGGGGCTCGGAGAAGCCAATGAGGAGGCTGTCGCCGTGGGACTGGCAGCCAGGAGCCCAGCTCTGAGCCAATCGGCGCCAGTCCCACCCCCGGCCCAGCCCCCCGGTCGCACCTGGTTCCGCGCCTCCTCTCGGCTCGTAGTCTCCGTCTCCCCCGCATCCGGCCCGGCCTCCCCGCGGGTCCCATAGGAATGGCTCTCAAATGCTAAGCAGATCATGTGACTCGCCTTCTTAAAACCTTCTCAATGGCTTCTCAGTGCCCTCGGACGGAGTCCAGGCTCCAAGACAAGGCCCCGCACACGCGCTCGCGCAGCTCGAGCCCGTCTGCGCCCTGCTCCCAGCGCCGCAGCCATCCCCGTGGCCCGCAGAGCCCCAGTCCAAGGCCCCCGTCGCGACCCCCATCCACGCGCTGCTAGTTCTCTCTGCTTGACATTTTCTTTCTCACCATCCCCTTTCTGGATTCATTTCTCCTCATCCTCCTTCTTCAGAGAAAATCTTTCAAGTCTTTAACATAGAGATAATAAAACAATGCACACCCATATACCGGCCACCAGCTTGAAAATACTAGAGCTACACCTGACAAAGCAAAATCCGTGGAACGGCGGATCTGATGGCTTCCGCAGTCTCAAACGCAACTGCTACCCCGAATTTGGGGTTTATTATTTCCATGGGTGTTTTGAGACTTTTCTCCATACGTATATGCCTTAAAAATATAGTATTATTGGCCAGGTGGTTTTTAAAAATCATGCTTCTGACCAGTGAGTTTCTCCTATCTCATTGTGAAGTGCACAGACTTAGTGAGGCTCACCAGCTTTGAAACTGTTTAGTTTTCAAGTAAGTTACCCACTTCATAAGTTAAGGACAAGTGAGTTTATATTTGTAAGGCACTTACAAGAGGAAGCTATTTTTTTATTATCCCCATTTTCTTTCTTTCCTCCTCCGCCCCCTCTTCCCCTCCTTCTTCTTTTGTGTGTGTGTGTGTGTGTGTGTGTGTGTGTGTGTGTGTTCACCTGGTTTCAAATTCAAAAGAATCGAGTGTATTAAGTTTCAGCCCTAGGAGTTAGACAATGTTGCCAGCTTCTTGTCTCTCCTTCCAGACACAACCCACTGATAAACAAGTACAGATGGTTAGAACACTTGGTACACTCCGTTCTTCATCTTCCTTTATTTTTTCTTCATATTATCACTTGGAGCCTTTCCATAGTTAAACATCATGAGCTTCTCCATTGTTTTTCATGGATACATAGTATTCCACTGGGCCAGTACATCAGGATTTAGCACTGAATCCCTACCAGTGAGCATGTAGGTTGTTTTCAATCCTTTGCTGCAGCACTACAACAATCAACCTGGAACAAGACATCGCTTTGCCCTTTTCTGAGTAGACCTAGCCCAAGGACCAGCTCCCGGACTTGCTGGTTCACGTAGGCTGTTCCAAATTTTGCTCACCCAGCCACGTGTGAAAGGGCAGAGCCTCGTGGAAATCTAATCCCTCTGCATTCCAGGCAGAGGGAACCACAAGTGCATGTTTTTAACCTTACACGAATGGTGTCAGGCTGCAGTTACACTCCTGAAACTCACCTTTTCCACTCAACATTAGGTTATTGGCTTTTTATTATTATTAGAGAAGTTATAAATATCTAGAAAAGAAAGCACAGAGTTCCCATATGCCTTCCCTCACACGCACAGTTTCCCTTTGTGAAAACTTTGCATTATTATTAACACTTTGCATTAGCATGGTCCCTTTGCTACAACTGAGGAACCAATATTACTATAATTACACTATTAACTATAGCCCATGTTTTATATTAGGGTTCACTGTGTTGCACAAGTCTCAACATCAGGTTTCTGAGATATAGCGTGTCCATACGTTTCTCTCCAGTTACCATCTGCTCCCCCTTCCCACTCCTAACCCCTGGCTTGCATCCCACAGGTTTCAGCTGGAAGTCTCCGAGGATCACCCCTCTGTCCTCTGCATCTGCTCAGCATCCGGTATTTCCTCCTTTAGAGCTCAGCCTCTAGGAGATGGCTGGGTCTGTATCTGTTTGCTTCCCCCATCAGGCCGCGTGGACCCCCATCGGACCCCGAGGTCCCTGCGGACAGGGTCCGACAGCGTTTCCGTCTCTGAGGCTCCAGCACCAAGGACAGAGCTAGCCCACAGTAGGCCTAGAGTAGGTACTCGGTAAACAACGGTCGCTTAGCGTCCAACGAAAGAACGCAGGGCTTATCACAGACGGGGAAGCTGAGGCCCGGAGAGGGGAGAGTCGCTTGCTCAGGCTGACAAGTGAAGGCTGCAGCCAGGTGCTAATCCAGGGACCCGGCACTCGCCCTGGAACGCCCATCACTGCCTCATTCATCTCCCTCCCCCCTCCCCCCTCGCCCAACACAGTGCCTGGCACAGACAGGGCCTGATAAATGTGTATTTGTTGAAGGAATGAATGAATATGTGTGTCTATTAGGGAGGGGGGCGGGTAGCTGGACCCAGCCTCCCAGGCCCCTCTTCCCTCCGGGAGGCCACAGAAGAGGCCGCCAGCGCCCTCCCCTCGCAGAACCCAGGAGTCCAAGACGCTCCCCCCACCCGCCCCCCCTAGGTCCCCTCGTCCTCCCGCTTCCGCCTTCCCAGCCAGTCTTTCCTCTTTCGGGCTTGTGCGAGAGGCCGGGTTTCCGGGGGGAAGGCTTAAGCGGTGACACCGAGCCCAGCCTCCTCCACCCCCACCACGCTCGGGGCCCCCTCCCTCCCCGCCACCACCGTCCGCGCTCGGCCGGCCGCGGGGAAGAAAGGAGCCAGGAGGCGGAGGTAAGCGCGGGGCGCTGGGGTCGGGGCTGCGCCCGCGCGGGGAAATCGCCGAGGCCTTCAGCCGCCGCCCCAATTCTGCGGATCCTTCGGGGACCGCAAGCCCGGCGCGGGAGAGGGCGGCCCCCCTTGGGGACCCGGCGCTCGCGGTCCCCACCAGCCTTCCTCCGGGTCCAGGGATCCGGGCCTCGGCCGCCTGCTCCCTGGAGATCTCCAACGACTGGATCCCTAGCCGCCTCCGCCCCTTGTCCACGGGGCCCAGCCGCCCCTCCCCCGCCAGCCTCTTCCTTCACCGCGACCCAGGAATCCACAGCCCCAGATACTAGAGCCCGGATCCCCGACCCCGTCATCTCCCAGGCCCAGGAGTACCAACCCCAGTCCCCTCGCAGCTCTGATCCAGGAGCCTGAGCCCCCAGCCCCTCCTCGCTCAGTTCAGGAGTCCAGGCTCCCAGCCCCCTCCTCCCTCAGACCCAGGGGTCTGGGCCCCCAGCCCCCTCCTCCCTCAGACCCTGGGGTCCAGGCCCCAGCCCTCCTCCCTCAGACTCAGGGGTCCCGGCCCCCAGGCCTCCTCCCTCAGACCCAGGGATCCAGGCCCCCATGCCTCCTCCCTCAGACCCAGGGGTCCAGGCCCCCAGCACCCTCCTCCCTCAGACCCAGGGGTCCAGGCCCCCAGCCCCTCCTCCCTCAGACCCAGGGGTCTGGGCCCTCAGCTCCTCCTCCCTGGGACCTGGGAGTTGGGCCCTCCTACACTCTGGCCTTCCCCAACCCCTGGCTTCTGGGCACCCACAGTCTATTCCCAGGGTCTCCCAACTTTGAGGGCCCCCCACAGGCGAGTTCCCAGCCCCTCCCAGAACCTTCACCCGGCAGGGGGCGGTGGCCCTGGGGTGAAAGCTGTTTGCTGACCTAGTCTCCCTCTGCGTCTCCTCTGCTGTCTGTATTTCTGTCCTGTTCTGGCTCTCACCCCTCCACTCCCACAGCTGTTTGCCTGCTCTCTGCCTCTGGGTCTCTAAATCTCTTTGTTTCCTCGTCTCTGCGTCTCCCTCTGGCTCTCTGGGTCCTCTATTTTCTGTCTCTCACCGTCATGGCTTCTGTCCCTCTATCCCTACCCCGCGCCCCTGTCCTTTCCTGCCTCTCCACGTCCCTTTCCTGGCGGGATCTCTTCCTCTCCCACTCTCCGCCTCCCCCTGTGCGTCTCCCCTCTCCCTAACCCCTGCCGTCTCTCCATCTCTCCCCTTCCTCTCACAGGCATGGACCCGCAGCCCCCTCCACCGGCCCAGGGCAGCCCTCCTCACCGTGGCCGGGGCCGGGGTCGCGGCCGGGGCCGGGGTCGAGGCCGAGGCCGAGGCCGGGGAGGCGCCGGAGCCCCTCGCGCGCCCCTACCCTGCCCCACCTGCGGTCGCCTCTTCCGCTTCCCCTACTATCTTTCCCGGCACCGGCTGAGCCACTCGGGCCTCCGCCCCCACGCCTGCCCCCTGTGCCCCAAGGCCTTCCGCCGGCCCGCCCACCTCTCCCGCCACCTGCGCGGCCACGGGCCCCAGCCCCCGCTGCGCTGCGCCGCCTGCCCCCGCACTTTCCCCGAGCCCGCCCAGCTCCGGCGCCACCTGGCCCAGGAGCACGCGGGCGGGGAGGTCGAGCTGGCCATCGAGAGGGCGGCCAAGGAGGCAGCCGAGTCCAGCTGGGGCCCGTCGGACGAGGGCGCGGAGCAGCCCACGACGACGGCGGGGGCCTCCGAGGAGGCCGCGTGGCCCGAGACGTGGCCGGCGGGGGAGCCCGACTCGGTGGCCGCCCCCACGCCCGCCGAGCCCCGGGAGTCGGAGGAGGAGGAGGCCGAGGCGGGGGCGGCGGAGCTGCGGGCCGAGCTGGCGCTGGCGGCGGGGCGACAGGAGGAGAAGCAGGTGCTGCTCCAGGCCGACTGGACGTTGCTGTGTCTCCGCTGCCGCGAGGCCTTCGCCACCAAGGGCGAGCTCAAGGCCCACCCGTGTCTGCGGCCCGAGGGCGAACAGGAGGGCGAAGGGGGACCCCCGCCGCGCCCCAAACGCCACCAGTGCTCCATCTGCCTCAAGGCCTTCGCCAGGCCCTGGTCGCTGTCCCGCCACCGGCTGGTGCACTCCACCGACCGCCCATTTGTCTGCCCGGACTGCGGCCTGGCCTTCCGCCTGGCCTCCTACCTCCGCCAGCACCGCCGTGTCCACGGTGCGCTCAGCCTCCTGGCCCCGCTGCCCGGGGCGGCCAAGAAGGACGACAAGGCCACGGGCGGACGGAACTCAGGGAAGGGGCCCGACGGGGGCGACGGCGCGGCGGAAGGCGGGGAAGGCGGGCAGAACGGCGGGGACGCCACCCCGGCCCGGCCGCCCGCCGGCGAACCCCGCTTCTGGTGCCCCGAGTGCGGCAAGGGCTTCCGGCGCCGCGCGCACTTGCGCCAGCACGGGGTGACCCACTCGGGCGCGCGCCCCTTCCAGTGCGTGCGCTGCCAGCGCGAGTTCAAGCGCCTGGCAGACCTGGCCCGCCACGCGCAGGTCCACGCTGGGGGCCCGGCCCCGCACCCGTGCCCCCGCTGCCCGCGGCGCTTCTCGCGCGCCTACAGCCTACTGCGGCACCAGCGCTGCCACCGCGCGGAGCTGGAGAGGGCCGCCGCGTTGCAGGCGCTGCAGGCCCAGGCCCAGCCGTCGCCCCCGCCGCCGCCGCCAGCCGAGCCCCTCCAGCAGGAGAAGGGGGAGGAGGGGCTGCCGCTGCACATCAAGGAAGAGCCCCCCTCCCCCGGCACCCCGCCCTGCTCCCAGCCGGCACCCCCCGTCTTTCTCAGCGCCTCCTGTTTCGACAGCCAAGACCACTCGGCCTTCGAGATGGAGGAGGAAGAGGTGGACAGCAAGGCTCACGTGCGCGGCTTGGGGGGCCTGGCCTCCTGACCCGCATCTGGCCCGCGGCCCCTCCATTTGAGCCCCCCGGTTTGCAATTTGGAGGAGGGAAGTTGAAGGAGAGGCACCACCTCCGTCTACCCATCTTTCCCCTTCCAGCCCTTGACACTAAGGAGGAGGGAGGGGGTCCCTGGCCCTCCCCTCCCTCCCCATCGCTCATCCCCAGGCCCCCCGATGCTGGTTAGGAAACTCTCACCCCAACACGTGTCTTAAGGCAGGACGACTTGGAAAAGGAGCCGGAGGACAATTGCCCAGAGGGACAAGGCCAGTGGGAGGCCCCTGCCAGCCCGTCCCCCAACATTGGGCACTTACACACTGGATACCATCACCTCTTTGGAACTGCCAGACCCTGGGGGTCCCCAGTGAACAAAGGTCCGTCCCTGTCCCTTTGTCTATCTGTGAATAAATGTGAGTTCGTGAAACCGAAGAGAGCGAGTGAGGCTGTCTGTGGAGGTGGAGGGGGTGGCTGCGAGGGAAGGGGGGAGTGTTGCGTTTTGTCCAGCAGGCTTTGAGCTGGGGTCTAGGGCAGGAAGGTGCAGATACCTGGGGCACTGGGGTCCCCAACCAAGCAGGAAGCTCAGGACGTCCTCAGCATGCCCACAGCCGCCCTGTGGAACCACTGCTGCATCCATTCCACAAGCACTGACCGCCTGGGGAATGGTTCTCCCAGCATAGCAGGTGCTTGGCACTGGGGATTCCCCTTGCAGAGCTGGACCCTTAGAACTGTGGTTATGTAAATTTAAAATAACTGCACAGATACATTTAAATAAAGTAGTTGAAATTAAATGAAATTAAACATTTAGTTCCTCCATCACTCTTTCAAGGGCTGAATAGCCACAAGTGGCTGGCAGCTACCATGTTGGAAGGCACAGATCTAGAACATTCTGTCATCACCAAAAGTTCTATTGGACTTTGCTGCTCTAGATATTAAACCAGTGTACAATGTAGCATCAGGTATTGTTTAGGGCTATGGAGAAAACTGAGTTGCATGACAGTGCATGGCTGGGGGGCGGGGCCTACCTGATGAGGTGACATTTGACCTGAAAGGAACGGGAAGGAACCATGTGGATATCTGGGAGAAGAGAACACTGGGCAGAGGGAACAGTGGGGCAAAGGCCGTGAGATGGGAGATTACATGTGTGAGGAACCTTAAGGAATGGGGAAGGGCCATTTTCTGCAAATCTCCTAGGTGTTTTTTTCTGTTGTTGTTTTGTTTTGTTTTGTTTAATGCATTGGTTAAGACTCTAGGAATGGGGATGGTGGGTAGAGGTATCTCCAGGAAAATCTTCCTTAAACCCCCTTCTCTTTCCCCCAGAACCTCCAACGGCTCTCTCTTGCCCTGTGAAAATAATGACGACCTTCCCATTCAGTTATCTTCACACCTACAAGGCAAGGCAACGCAGGGATAAGACAAACCCCATTTTCTAGGGGACCAACTGGGGCTCCGAGAGAACAATTGGTTCCCTGATGTGAGGGCATCACCAGTCAGAGGACGGAGGAAAGCTGGGAAGATGATGGTTAAGGATCAAGGCAAGGAGGCGCTGCCCGCCCAAAGCTTCCCAGGATCCCTTCCATCAGTGCACTTAATGCATCTCCTTGAGCTCATAGGACAGCGCCTGGCACATAGCGAGCACTCATTAGGTGGTAGCACGTTTAGTCATCACTATGTTTGAGCACTAGATAGTGAGGATAGAGTAATGAGTGAGGCCACCCATGACCTCCCACGTGTAGCTTACAGTTAGTGGAGGAGGGGGACAATAATTAAATATTGGCATGAACTAATAGAGGGTTACTTAATGAGACCAGTTCTCCAAAGAACTAGATCTATGAGAGCCTGTAGCTGAACAGAGAGAGTCAGATAAGGGGAATACTTTCATCATATCAAATCCACCTCCCTCCCCCAAGAAACTTCCTTGGTTCCCTATTACCATATTCCAATGTCAGCTACCATTTAGTGAGAGCTCACTTCAGTTAGACTATCAGCCCAATCTCATGGACAGAGCCCATTGAGGGAAAGGATTAGGTAGCCCCATATATAGATGGGGTAAACTGAGGCTTAAAGCTAAGAAGTTTTTGCCCTATTTCAATAACACTGGGCCTGGGAACAGTGCTTGGCACCTGGTAGAAGTTGTCGATGTCGTCGCTTTGTTATTCTCCCAGGCTGGTTATTCCTGATGTTACCGAATCCTCACCACCTCCATTTTCCAGAGATGGAAACAGCACCCAGAGAGGAAGTCACTTGTTCCAGGTCCCAGAGCTGGAGAATGGCAGACATTGGATGCGAACTTAGGCTCGACCAGCTCCAGACTTGGAGCCCCGAGCCAGGCGACTGTGACCCTCGTGACCAGCTCCTTCCCCTCCCCACCTTTTGAGCCCCCGCCCTACATGTACCTAGGCTCAGTCTCCCCTCTGTGGGTCTGCTCATCACCTTTTCCCCACCCAACCTGCTGACTCCTCTGCCTTAAGGATTTGCTGCCTCTGGAAAGAAGCATTCCCAGAACAAAGTGCAGAACATACAAAGGGATCGGGGTCTTGGAGGTAGAGCCCAGCTCACTCCTTCATCAAGGTATACAGGAGAGGCCCAGGAAATAATAATCAGATGACCATTGGTTTTGAAGTAGTAGCAGTGGTTCTCATGTGTTGAATCTTGCCACTTGCTATTTTGGGTGCTGAGGAACTCAACCCCATGTGTTAATAATATAAAACACATTTATATAATAATATAATATATATATTATAATAATATAAAACATAGCCAGCATAGTAATCAATGACGAGAGACTGAAAGCCTTCCCCCTAAGATCAGAAACAAGACAAGGATGCCCACTGTCACCACTGTTATTCAACATTGTGCTAGAAGTTCTAGCCAGAGCAATCCAGCAAGACAGAGATAAAAGGCATCCAAATTGGACAGGAAGAAGTAAAACTGTCATTGTTTGCAGATGATATGATCCCATATTTGAAGAACCCTGAGAAATCTACAACGCAGCTACTTGAGCTATTAAACAAATTCAGCAAAGTGGCAGAATACAAGATTAATGCACATAAGTAAGTCACTAATGTTCCTTTACACTACAAATGATCTAACTGAAGAGACACTCAAGAAAAAGATTCCATTCACAATAGCAACTAAAAAAATCAAGTACCTGGGAATAAACTGAACCAAGGATGTAAAAGAGCTCTATACAGAAAATTGCATAACTTTACTAAAAGAAATAAAAGGGGACCTAAAGAGGTCGACAGATGTTCTGTGTTCATGGATAGGAAGGCTAAATGTTGTTAAGATGTCAATCCTACCCAAACTGATCTACAGATTCAGTGCAATTTCAATTGAAATTCCAACAACCTACTTTGCATGACTTTGAAAAGCTAGTTATCATATTTATTTGGAAAGGAAAGGGGCTTCAAATTACCAAAAACATTCTGAAAAAAGAAGAACAAAGTGGGAGGACTTATACTTCCAGACTTTGAAGCCCACTGTAAAGCCACAGTGCTCAAAACAGCACAGTATGGGCACAAAGACAGACATTGATCTATGGAATTGAATTGAGAGTTTGGAAATAGATCTCCAGGTTTACAGTTGACTGATTTTTTATAAGACCGCAAATCCACTGAGCTGGGACAGAACAGTCTCTTCAACAAATTGGGCTGGGAAAACTGTATGTCCATATCCAAAAGAATGAAAGAGGACCCCTACCTCACACACTATACAAAAATTAACTCTAAGTGGATCAAAGACCTAAATATAAAAGATAGTACCATAAAACCCCTAGAAGACAACATAGGGAAACATCTTCAAGACCTAATATTAGGAGGTAGCTTCTTAGACATTACACCCAAATCACAAACAACAAACGAAAAAAATAGATAAGTGGTAACTCCTCAAAACTGAAATCTTCTGTACCTTAAAGGAGTTTGTCAAAAAGGTGAAGATGCAGCCAACACAATGGGAAAGAATATGTGGAAACCATGTATTTGACAAAAGACTGATATCTTGCATATATAAAGAAATCCTAAACTCAACAACAATAGTACAGACAGCCCAATTATAAAATGGGCAAAAGATATGAAAAGACAGTTTTCCAAAGAGGAGGAAATACAAGCAGTTAAAAAACACATGAAAAAATGTTCATCTTCACTAGCTATTAGGGAAATGCAAATCAAAACCATCATGAGATATCATCTCACAACAGTAAGAATGACTACCATTGAACAAACAGGAAACTACAAACTCTGGAGGGAATATGGAGAGATTGGAACTCTTACTCACTGCTGGTGGGAATATATAATGGTACAGCCGCTGTGGAATACAGTGTGGTGTTTCCTTAGAAAATTAGATATTGAATTTACCTTACAATCTGGCAGTTCCACTTCTATGTATATACCCAGAAGATCTGAAAACAGTGACATGAACAGACGTTTGCACCCCAGTGTTCCTAGCAGCATTGCTCACCATTGTCAAGAGATGGAAACAATCCCAAGTGTCCTTCAACAGACAAGTGGATAAATAAAATGCAGTATATACATACTGTGGAATACTATACAGCAGTAAGAAGGAACGAGGTCCTGAAACATATGACAACACAGGTGAATCTTGAAGACATAATGCTGAGTGAAAGAAGCCATACATAAAAGGAGAGATATTGTAAATCAGTGTTTTATAATGTAGAATATAGGGGACCTAGAGATAGAAGCTAGTGAAGGGGGAATGATAACCAAATATGTACAGACCTAAAGGTGTGGGAATGAACAGGGGTGAAGATGGTTCTTTAATGGGATTATAAGCATCAGAGCTGCACTGAAGTTAAACATGATAGAAAGTGGCTGTTTAATGGCATGTAACACACATATCAGCACTACAAATATAAGTGACTGTTTGCATGATATGCTTCTAAGGTATGACACTGGTACAAAGAGTTAACAACAGAGCGGTATATGGAAATACTACCCATTACATATTATAGACCCTATTTGATAGGAATACCTTACCAGCACCACACTAATACTAGGGATGAATGATTAGGGGCTGATAGGAGCTTTGGAGTGTTTTGTGTTATGATAATTGCTTTAAATTGAGAGTGATGCCGATTGTACAACTAAGTGAAGATACAGTGAGATGCTGATTATTTATCTTGCAATAGAATATATTTTAAGTGAAATTAGGAATCCACCACTCAATATATCAAGCTCTTGACTTGAGGCTTGTTCTTGTGAAACTCAGGGCTGTAAATGGGAAGCTGAGCCTTCCTATAATTATGCCTGAGAGTCAACTTCAGAGAACCTCTTTGTTGCTCGGATGTGGACTTCCTCTCTTAAGCCCAACTCTGCAAATAAAATTAATTACCCTCCCCCCTACGTGGGGCTTGACTCCCAGGGGAATGAATCTCCTTGACAACATGGGACACGACTCCCAGGAATGATCCTGTCCCTGTCATTGAGGGATTGAAAATGCCTTCTTGACCAAAAGGGAGAAAAGAAAGGTAACAAAATAAGGTTTCAATGGCTAAGAGATTTAAAACAGGGTCAATACGCTATCCCGGAGGTTTCTCTTAAGCAAGTTCCAGCTAGATATCCCAAATGACCACATTATGCCAAGCCCTAACCAACAGTAGCACCAAAATACCTAGGTCCCTACCTGAGATTCTATAAAAGTTTCACTCACTAAGTTTATTTTTCAGAAACTTAAATCCACCAGAGTGTTCCTATGCCTAACAAGTCCTAAAACCCAGAGGCAAAAGCCTCTTTAAGGGCAACAACCAGATGCAGCCCCTTCCCCATAATGTCAACACCCCCTTTCAATATGAACAACTTTGGTCACTGCCTAGACATCCCTGAAGATCAAGAAAGTGATTAAATGAGAGGAAGGGGTAACAATAGACAAGATAGGATTTAACAAAGGATTATGAATACTGAATCTTTATATAAATATATATATTTACATATTTTTTTACAAGAGACATTTTTCTTTTTAATTTTGAGAAAATTTCAAATACAGAAAAGTACAAAGAGTAGCACGATACATTAACCCTTCTCCACACCCACAGTCCTCAAATTGAACAAATTTTACATTTCATTATATTTGCTTCTAACCTTTTGATTTTACAAGAAATAAAACATCACAAAGTTAAAATACCCTCCCCGAATGCAACCCTCTATCATGAATTGGTGTGAATCATTTCAGTCCATTTGTAACATTTTTCTCACGTGTGTACTCACAATATACAGAAATAGTTCATGTGTTGCTGTTTATAAAGACAAGTTTGCTCTGTACATATTCTGTAACAATTTTCCTGATTATTTGGTCTCTGAGCTATATCCATGCAAGTTCATTCATCTTAGCATCTTTATAGTAATTTATTGACTGTATCATAGCACTCTATTTGTCTATTTCCCTACTGAGGGACATTTAGGCTGTTTCCATCTTTTGCCATTACCAAAAAATGCTGCAATAAACATCTGTTTACCATTTCCTTGGACATGTGTGCAAGAGTTTCTCTAGGTTATAGGGTATGTGTATTTTCAGTTTTAATAGCTACTGCCAAATTACTCTGCAAAGCTCCAAATCATCTAACAAACATTTGCGGATCACTTTTTATATGCCAGGCATAGATCTATGTTAGGGTATTCTAATAGCTAGAACGAGATAACTGAAATGGTGGAACTGTAACCCATAGCATTCCTTGAAATTTGCTCTCTAACTGTTAAATTGTGCTTCTAAAGTTGTCATTGTTCTGTACATTCATTGAGCATTGAAACTCTGTTTCTAAGTGGTGTTCATGGATTTGCTCATTTATTCTCATGACAGCCCCGTTAGAGAGATGATATGATGGGACACCCCGCCCCTTTTTCTTCGTAAACAGCTTTATTGAGGTATGATGCACATACTGTAGAATTCACCCATTTTAAATGAAAAAATTCAATTGCTTTAGTAAGTTTGTTTTTTGTGCTGTCACCAGAATCCAATTTTAGAGCATTTCCTTCATCCACTCCCCCAAAAATTTATTTGGCTCAATTGCAGTCACTTCCTGTTTCCATGCCTAGCTCCAGGCAACCACTAATCTACTTTACGTCTCTATGGATTTGCCTTTTCTGGACATTTTGTATTAATGGCTTGCGTCTGGTTTCTCTCACTTAGCATAGTGTTTTCCGGGTTCATCCGTGAGCCTTGGTGCCATGTGCTTCAGAACCTCAGTCTTTTTCTTGGCTGAAGTATATTCCACTGGATGGATAGACCCATGTCACTCATCCTTTCCTCGGCTGACAGACACTCGAGTGGCTTCCATCTTTTAACTATTGTGAATAATGCTGCTGTGGGCATCACTGTAAGGTTTTTGTTTGAGTTCCTGTTTTCAATTCTCTTGGTCAGACAGCTAGGAGTGAGATTGCTGGGTCCTATGGTAAGTTTATGATTAACTGTTTTGAAGGAACCACCAAACTATTTTCCAAAGTAGCCCAGCCGTTTACCTCCCCACCTGTGATGTCCGAAGAGTCCCTATAGGCTCCTTTCCCCGAGAAGGAAGCTCCAGTCCTTAGATGTGAACTGACTTGCTCCAGGTCACATGACTGATAAATGGCAGAGCCAGACACAACCTGCAATTGTGTTCTTAACCCTTCTTGGTTCTCCTTACTCCTATCTTTCATTAATCCTGAAGATCTGTATTGAGCTCCTACCATGTGCAAAGGACTGGGCTGGAGGTTGGAGAAAAAGCAGTGGATAAAGTGCTTGCACACTTGGAGCGTACATTGTGATGGGAGGCACAGAAGAACAAATATCGTCATGGCATTGATCCAAGAGATATTTATGGAGCCTCTATGTGCTGGGCACTGTCCTTGGTGCTACTTATCCATCAGTTAATGAAACAGACCCCAAGCCCTGCCCACAGGGAGCTTCCACTCTAGCAAGGGGAGACAGACAAGAAAGCATGATACATAGGGAAATTGCAAAGCATCTCAGGAGGCATAAATGCTTTGGAGGAAGATGATACAGGACAAGGTGGAGGGGAACCACAGGCCCTTAGAAGCAGGAGCTGATAGAGAGAGCCATGTGGGTACTTGGGACCTGCCCCCAGGAGAGGGCACAGCTGGTGAAAAAGTCCTGAGGTGGGAATGGGACAGGTGCATTCAAGGAGCAGGGAGGGCAGCGTGGCTGGACGGGAGTCGGGGAGGGAGGGACAGGAGAGGAGGTCAGGGACAAAGGGGGTACAGATCGGGAAGGACTGGTGAGGACTATGGCTTCTGTTTGCAGGAGGTGGGGAGCCATTGAAGGGATCCATACAGAGGCTGACAGGATTTGACTTCCTTTCTTTCCTTTAACAGTTAAGTTTCAAAAGTAGAAAATGGAAAGAATTGTAAAGTAAGCACCTATATGCCCAACCCCAAGATTCTACAATTAGCATTTGTTATATGTGCTTCATAATGAACCTATACATCCTTCCTTCCATCCATCTTTCCATCCTCCATCTATCCATCCATCATCCTTCCTTCCATCCTCCATCCATCTTTCTACCCATCCATCCTTCCATCCGTCATCCTTCCTTCCTTCCTTCCATCCTCCATCCTTCCATCCATCCTTTCATCCATCCATACTTCCATACTTCCTTCCATTCTTCCACCCTCCATCCATCTTTCCATCCTCCATCCATCCATCCATCCATCCATCATCCTTCCTTCTCTCCTCCTTCCTTCCTCCACCCATTCTTCCAGCCATCTTTCCATCCTTCCTTCCTTTCTCCATCCATCCTTCCATCCATGCATCCTTCCTTCCTTTCTTCCTCCATCCATCCATCATCCTTCCATCCTTCCTTCCTTCCATCCATCCTTTCCTTCCTTCCTTCCACCCATCCCTCCTTCCATCTGTCCATCCATTCTTCATTCCTTCCATTCATCCATCTTTCTTTTAGATGCATTTCAAAGCCAGTTGCAAACATCACTTCATCCTTAAACCCTTCAGATATGCATATCAGTAATTACACATTAAATATTTATTTAAGCTTCTTTGGTAAAACCTAAATGCAGTGAAATGCATGCATTTTACATGTTACCATCTGATGAGTTTTGACAAGTACCTACACCAGCGTAAACAGACCTGTCTCCCATCTTAGCAGATTCCCTCCAGCTTCTCTCTGGGTGCAGAATCGACTGGCATGGAGTGGGGTGAAGTACTCCTAAACCTGCCTGTTTGTGTGGTTTTTTGAATAAACGTTTTACTTTAGAAAAGTTGCAATGATAGTGCACAGAGTTTCCGTACGTCTCTCATCCAGTTCCACTAAGGCTTTCAGCTCTCATTTCCATGGCACCTCTGTCAGGACGAGGGAAGGAACCAGCGTCAGTGCATTCCCATCAACTGAACATTCTCTTGCACTCATGTGTCACCAGCTTTCCCCCTTTTTCTGTCCAAAGGGCCAGTGCAGGATCCCACATGCCTCCTTGATCTCTGATCTGGGGCAGTTTCTCACACTTTCTTTGTTTTTTATTTTGAAATACATATATATTTTTTTTTCAGAGAGGTTGTAGGTTTACATAAAAAGCCCATGCAGAAAGTACAGAATTCCCACATACTCCACCTGTTATTAACACCTTGCTTTAGGGTGGTAAGTTTGTCACAAATGATGAAAGAATATTATCATAATTGTACTAGTAACTGTAGTCCATGGTTTGGAATAGGGTTTGCTGTTTGTGTTGTGCAGTCCTATGTTGTTTTTTTCCTGTTTTTACTTTACAACATATACACAACCTAAAATTTCCCCCTTTAAACCACATCCGAATAGACACAGTTTTGAGGGGTCCTGGGGGGGAAGATCCCAGCAGACAGGCCCCTTCCAGCCCATCAGGTCAGGGCTATGTGGTCTCCGGTGACCGTCCCCTGGGGACACTGACCTCACGCACAGCGGGGGCCACGTTTGCTATCCCCTGTAGTTACCATCCCTCCTTCCCAAACTCTGCAGTGACCCGAGGAGGAAGATGAAGCTCCACCTTCGAGGGAGAACAGAGTCCATGTGACTGCTTTGGAATTCTATTAATTCAATCATTTATATCACCGTGGGCTCGTGGATATTTAATTTATCCCTGGGGTTACAGTCCAGTCCTATGTTACTGTTTCACTGAAGCCCACCTGCTTCAGGGCCAGGTGCAACCACGGAAAAGGGAAGCAGGGCAAGGCTGGTGGCTGGGGGAGACACGACCTCAGCTGGGGAAAACGGGGGCTTCGGAGCTGTCATTGGTGCCCAGGCTTGATCCAAATGAGCCAGGGGCTGAGCTTGTGGGGCCAGAGCTGTGACGGCTCTTTGCAGCTTCGAGGCTGGGACAGAATGTCACCTGCCCACGGATGGCAGCCCCAGCGCCCACACCCTCTCTTCTAGGCTCCAAACCCAGTTCTGCACCCCCTTCCAGCTGCCCTCCTCCAGCCGCCCCCTTGCTCCCCTGTTCCAGGCCTCCCCTGCGGCTTGGAATTCGGCCTTGGAGGCCAAGTCCCCTCCGCCTGCTGCCCTTATCTCGCCACACCCCCCAACATGCCTGGCACCAACCCTCCCTCCATAAATATTTGCTGCCACTTCCCCAGCTCCTACAGCTTCCCAAGCCCGGCCTCCCCGCTATCCCACATCTGGGCCTCAGCCCAGGCCGTGCCCTCCTTCCCAAACCTGCTTTTCCGTCTCCAGGAGGGAGGGGGGCGCCCCCCCCCGAGGAGGCTCAGAGCCAGAAAGGGGCAGTGACCTGCCCAAGACCACCAGGAAGGGGGCGGGGAGAGGGCTGGGTGGCCTCCAGAGTTCTAAAAACGGGCAAAATATGGCAGTTCCCACTTATTATCACACCCGTTCCCAAGCCAGGCACTTCACACGCCTCGGCCCCTTTAATCTCCACACCAGTACATTCTCTCACCTCCCAGCTTTTGACATGCAGTTCTCTTTGCCTGGAATGACAACACCCTGCCCCCCCCATATACACACTTCACTTCAGGCCTCCCCTTAAATGTCCTGTGCAGAAGGCCTCCTTCCCCACCCCATTCTCCCATATCCCATCTCTCTCTGTTGATCTCCATGCTGGGCAGAACTCTAAACTGGCACCCTAGGACTCCTGCCCCTGGTGTACACACACCCTCTCCCAATTATTCAGTCAGATACTGATCTAGGTGCTGTGGGGAAGGGATATTGCAGATGTAATTAAGGCCACAAAGCACTTGTTGTTGGCCGAGAGAGATTATCCTTGGTGGGCCTGACCTAATCAGGCGGACCCAGGGCTGAGAGAGATTCAACATGAAGGAGAGTTTCTGTTGCAGGCTTTGAAGGTGGAGGAGCCAACTGGTAAAGAACTGGGGAAGCCTCCAGGAGCTGAGAGCAGTCCCTGGCTGACAGCCAGCAGGAAACAGGTCTCAGTCTTGTAACTGCAAACACCTGAGTCCTGCCACAGCCCAGGAATCTTAGAAGAAGACCCTGAGGTCCAGATGGAAAAGTAGCAGTGCAGTCAATGCCTTGACTTCACCCTGCAAGACACTGAGCAGGAGACACAGTCATGCCAGGCCCAAACTCCCGACCCCTGGAAACCGTGAGCTGTTAAATGGGTGTTGTTTTAAGCTGTTCAATTTGTAGTAACTTGTTACACCACATAGATAACAAATATGATCTCCCTGCTTTGTTTCCGTCACAGACCTCACCATCAAACTCAGCTGGTTTCTTTGTTTAATTGTTTCAAGTCTGACAATTCTACCAGCACATGAACTCTGCCAGGATAAAGCCTGGTACTGTGATCTACCACTGGGTCCTGGCTCCTAGAACAGAGCCCTGCCCACAGCGGGCACCCAAAAAGGATCGGAGGAATCATCTAATGAATCATTTCTCTAAGCCTTTTTCCTCACCTGATGAATGGAGATCAAGCCACCTTCTCACTGTTTCCTTTTAATTTATTTGTGTGCGTAATTTACTGTCCACCCCACACCCCCGCTACAATGTAAACGTCCACGTGTGGCTCATCGTCGTGCCTCGAGTAGAGCACAGCCCCCAACACACGGAGGTTCACGGCGATTCATTGTCCAACAAACAGAGAGGTGAGGATTGTAATCTGCCCCACCCCATTTTACAGAGGAGGAAACTGAGGCTCAGAAAGGCATGGTGGCTTGCCCACGGTCTCAAGGGAGCAAGCAGCAGAGAAGTCTTCAGTGATCATTGTCTGACTGTCCGACTGTCCAACTGTCTGACTGTCGATATGGGCGTCTGGTCCAACGAGGAGGAGGGTGACAGCCAGAAGCCAACACTCCCATGATGATCGGGGCCGTTTATTCTCCGAGAGTCTCTAGTCTGTGGTTGGCAGCTTCTAACATGGTCCCCAGTGATCCACCCTCCTGGAGATCCACTGATGTGGACTGGAACCAGTGATTCACTTCCAGCCCACAGAACCTGGCATAAGTGAGGGGATGCCACCATCAAGATCCATGACCTCTCTCCTGCTGGCTCTCTCTCTTGCCTCCTTTGCTTCTCCACTGTGATCTGAGCACCCTGTGGGGAAGCTCACATGGCCAAGAACTGAGGGACACCTTGATCCCACAGCCTGCGGGAAATTGGATCTATTAACCACAATGTACATGAGCTTGGAAGCAGATCCTGCCCCACTCGATCCTTTGGATGAGACCCCAGCCTCGTGAGAGACCCTCAAACAGAGCCCAGCTAACTTGCACCGGGGCTCTCAATTCACAGAAGTGGTGAGAGGGTAAATATGTGTCATTTTGAGCCCCTAAATCTTGGGGCAGTTTGTTATGCAGCAATAGCAACTGATACATGTGTATTAAGCCATTTGCCTCCATGTGCAATAACACAAGCCTGTGCAGTATATGCTGTTAGCTCCTTTTTGCAGATGAGGGCATTGAAACACAGAAAGCTATAGTTATTTGCCCAAGGCTAGGAAGTGGCTCCAGATCTCAAGCTTTTGGTCACCATACTTATTAAGTCACTATTAAATAATGAGGAGCATTTATTGATGCAAGGATGTTATAAGAGACAAAGAAGGCCACTACATACTAATAAAAGGGGCAATTCAGCAAGAAGAAATAACATTTATAAATGTTTATGCACCCAATCAAGGTGCCACAAAATGCCTGAGACAAACACTGGCAAAACTAAAGGAAGCAATGGATATTTCCACAATAATTGTGGGAGACTTCAACACATCACTCTCTCCGGTAGATAGATCAACCAGACAGAAGACCAATAAGGAAATTGAAAACCTAAACAATCTGATAAATGAATTGGGGTTAACAGACATATATAGAACATTACATCTCAAATCACCAGGATACACATTCTTCTCTAGTGCTCATGGAACTTTCTCCAGAATAGATCATATACTGGGACATAAAAAAAGCCTCAATAAGTTTTAAAAAATTGAAATTATTCAAAGCACATTCTCTGATCACAATGGAATATAATTAGAAACAAATAACCATCAGAGACTTAGAAAATTCACAAATACCTGGAGGTTAAACAACACACTCCTAAACAATCAGTGGGTTAAAGAAGACATAGCAAGAGAAATTGCTAAATATGTAGAGATGAATGAAAATGAGAACACAACATATCAAAACCTATGGGATGCAGTAAAAGTGATACTGAGGGGGAAATTAATAGCACTAAATGCATACATTAAAAAGGAAGAAAGAGCTAAAATCAAAGAACTGCCTCCCCCCCCACCCAAACCCGAGGGGCTGGGGGAAGGTGCAGATGTGTTGGATTTCCTCACCTGGATTGGTGTTGATGTTGTCACAGACATTGGGACTGGCGGTTTGATGTGCTGAGCCTTCGATCATGGGACTTGCCCTTATGTGGCTTGTTGCTGCAGAGGAGAGACTAAACTTGCGTGTAGTTGTGCCTAAGAGTCTCCCCCTGAGTGCCTCTTTGTTGCTCAGATGTGGCCCTCTCTCTCTCTAACTGAGCCACCTTGACAGGTAAACTCACTGCGCTCCCCCCTACGTGGGACCCGATGCCCAGGGGTGTGAACATCCCTGGCAATGCAGGATATGACTCCCGGGGATGAATCTGGACACGGCATCGTAGCACTGAGAGTATCTTCTTGAACAAAAGGGGGATGCAAAATGAGATGAAATAGAGTCGGTGGCTGAAAGATCTCAAATGGAGTCGAGAGGTCACTCTGGTGGGCATTCTTATGCACTATATAGATAACACCTCTTAGATTTTAATGTATTGCAATGGCTTGAAGTAAATACCTGAAACTACCAAACTCCAACCCAGCAGTCTGGACTCCTGAAGATGATTATATAATAATGTAGATTGCAAGGTGTGATAGTGTGATTGTGAAAACCTTATAGGTCACACCCCCTTTATCTAGTGTATGGATGGATGAGTAGAAAGATGGGGATAAAACCTAAATGACAAATGGGATGGGATGGAGGATTGTTTGGGTGTTCTTTTTTCATTTTTATTTTTTTATTCTTGTTCTGATTCTTTCTGATGTAGGGAAAATGTTCAGAAATGAATTGTGGTGATGAACGCATAACTAGATGATCATACTGTGAACGGTTGACTGTATACCATGAATGATTGTATGTTATGTGCATGTGTTTGAATAAAACTGAATTAAAAAAATAAAAATAAATAAAAAATAAAAAAAGATCAAAGAACTATTAGAGCAACTGAAGAAGCTAGAAAATGAACAGCAAACCAATCCTAAACCAAGCAGAAAAAAAGAAATAACAAGGATTAAAGCAGAAATAAATGACATGGAGAACAAAAAACAATAGAAAGAATAAATAACACTGAGAGTTAGTTCTTTGAGAAGATCAACAAAATTGACAAGCCCCTAGCTAGACTGACAAAATCAAAAAGAGAGAAGACCCATATAAACAAAATAATGAATGAGAAAGGTGACATCATTGTGGATCCTGAAGAAATTTAAAAAAAATTGTAAGAGGATACTATGAACAACTGTATGCCAACAAACTGGATAATTTAGAGGAAATGGACAATTTCCTGGAAACATATGAACAACCTAGACTGACCAGAGAAGAAATAGAAAACCTCAACCAACCAATCACAAGCAAAGAGATCCAATCAGTCATCAAAAAGCTTTCCACAAATAAATGCTCAGGGCCACCTGGCTTCTCAGGGGAATTCTAACAAACTTTCCAAAAAGAACTGACACCAATCTTACTTAAAATCTTTCAAAATATTGCATAAAATGGAACACTACCTAACACATTTTATGAAGCTAACATCATCTAATACCAAAACCAGGCAAAGATGCTATAAGAAAGGAAAACTACAGTCCAAACCGCTTAATGAATATAGATGAAAAAATTCTCAACAAAATACTTGCAAATCAAATCCAAAGAAACATTAAAAAATCATACACCATGACAAAGTGGGGTTCATTCCAGGCGTGCAAGGATGGTTCAACATAAGAAAATCAATGTATTACAACACATTAACAAATCAAGAGAAAAATCAAATGATCATCTCAATAGATGCTGAAAAAACATTTGACAAAATCCACCATGTCAGTTATTTCCTTCTAGCTATTCTAGTACCTTAGAAACTTAAAAAATAATTATATAAAGATTCAGTGTTCATAATCCTTTGTTAAATCCTATCTTGTCAGTCGCTTCCCCTCTCTCTTGTTTGATCACTGTCTCAATCTTCAGGGGTATCTGGGCAGTGACCACCCTAACTTGCTCATATTGAAAAGGGGTGTTGACATTATGGGGAAGGGGGATGCATCTGGTTGAAGTTCTTGAGGAGGCTGTTGCCTCTGGGTTTTGGGACTTATCTGGCATAGGAACACTCTGGGGGATTTAAGTATCTGAAAAATAAACTTTAATAGTTTATTAAAACTATTAAATATAGTGAAACTTTAATAGGGTTTCAGATAGGGACCTAGGTATTTTGGGATTACTGTTGGTAAGGGCATGGCATACTGTGGCCATTTGGGATGTCTAGCTGGAGCTTGCATAAGAGAAACCTCCAGGACAGCCTCTCAACTCTATTTGAAATCTCTTAGCCACTGTAACCTTATTTGTTACCTTTCTTTTTCCTCATTATTATTTTTAATGCAATTTTATTGAGATATATTCACACACCATGCAATCTATCCAAAGTATACAATCAATGACTCACAGTATCATCGCATAGCTGTGCATTCATCACCACATCCTGCTTTTTAAAAAGCAGTAGTTTCAGAATAAACATTGATAACACAGTGACTTAAAAAAAATGAAGAAATAGAGCTTTCAGTTCTGTCCTTCTGTGTGAACACTGGGAGCTTTTTATTCATGTTTAAAGTTTAAAAAAGTGGAACAGACTGTGACCCACAAGGTAAATATTTTTATTTGGTAAGTGCAAATTTTAATTCCTACCTGAAAAATTTACTGAATTTGAATTGATATCCCTAAAACTGAAATGTAATCTTTTAAATTGTTCAATGTTTTCAAACTAAAAGAAGAAAAAATCAAAACCCTCATGCATTGCTGGTGGGGAGGTAAAATGTTGCAGGCAACATGAAAAACAGTTTGCTGGCTCCTCAAAAAGTTAAACACAGAATTACCATACCATTTGGCAATTCCACTTCTAGGTATATATCCCCCAAAACTGAAAATGGGGACTCAGATACTTGTACACCAATGTTCACAGTACCATTATTCACGATAGCCGAAAGGTAGAAACAACCTGTGTTCACAGACACACGCATGGATAAACAAAGTGTGGCATAATATCCGTATGGGGGAATATTGTCTAGCCATAAAAAGGATGGAGTGCTGGTACATACAACAAAGGTGACCATTGAAGGCATTATGTTGAGTGAAAAAAGCCAGATACAAAGGACAAATATTGAATCATTCCATTTACATGAAATATTTAGAGTAGGCAAGTTCAGAGACAGAATGAAAATTAAAGGTTGCCAGATATCAAGGGGAATAGGGAATGGAATGGGAAGTTATCGCTTAATGGAAACAGAGTTTTTCTTTGGGATGATGAAAAATTCTAGAAATAGATAGTAGTGATGGTGGTATAACACTGTACTTAATGCCACTGAATCGTACACTTAACAGGGGTTAAAATGGCCCATTTCATGCATTCTTTCATTGCATCAAAATTGTCTCCCTTGTTAACAACAAATGATAAATTTTGTGCTATGTATGTTTTACCACAAGAAAATGTAAAAAAAAAAATCAAGAAAAAGATGATGATGACCATTAGGTAGTTATTGCTGATAATGGTTTTGCTCCCTACAGGGAGGGGGTGTTAAAAAGGATCTGCACAGCCAGCACATCAGGGAACACCAGGATCTCACGCAAATGCAGACTCTTTAGGGCAGGGATTTTTTTTTTTAACAGCTCTATTGAGATATAATTTACGTACCATATGTGGTGGTTTGAGGCTGTTATGTACTCCAAAAAAGGCAAGTTCTTTTACTCAATTCCTGTGGGTACAGACCTCTTGTGGGTGGGACCTTTTGGTTAGGTTGTTTCAATTGAGATGTGACCCAGCTCAATGAAGGTGGGTCTTAATACCCTTACTGGAGTCCTTTATGAGAGGATAACAGACACACAAAAAAAAGCCAAGAGAAGAAATTCAGATAAGCATCCAGAGAAGCTGAAAGACAGAGCAGCCAGGAGCTGAAAGCAATGAAACCCAGAGGAGAAGGACCAGCAGACACTGCCATGTGCCTTCCCATGTGACAGAGAAGCCCCAGATGCCTGCAGCCTGTCTTCAGAGTCCAGGTGTCATCCTCTTGATGCCTTGAGTTGGACATTTCACAGCCTTAGAACTGTAATTGTAAGTTAATAAATCTCCATTGTAAAAGCCCACCCATTTCAGGTATATTGCATGCTGGCAGTGCTAGCAAATCAGAATGCCATACAAGTCACCCACTGAAATGTACAGTTCAATGGCTTTTGGACAGTCACAGAACTGTGAAACCACCACCACAATCAACTTTAGAGCATTTTCCTTGTGCCCATAAAGGAACCCTTTAGCCGTCACCCCCCAGTGCTCTCATCTTCCCAAGCCTTAGGCAACCACTAATCTATTTCCCCTTCTCTATAGGCAGGAGGGTTGTTAGGTTTGCTCCCTGCTGTGTCCCCAGAACCTGCAGCAGCACTCGACACACAGTAGCCAGGTAGGAGCTTAGTAGGTGTTTAGTAATCTCCTTGTTTTACTTTGAATGCCAGTCATGGCTAGCCTCTTTTCCTACTTCTTCTCCCCCCACCCTCAGTCCCACCAGGGCTGGGCTCCCTCTGCCACCCTGTAATAACATGTACTGTACTCTTTTATGGGGTCTGCATCTTTGTTCGTGGTGCCCTCCACACCCCTGCAGGTCACCCGCAGAATCTGTCTGCTCATCTTCTTGTGCTCAGCCCCAGCTCAGAGCTTGGCATACGGAAGGCCAAGGAAATGGGTGTTGAATTTGAAGAGAAACCAGAGAACTCAGCATCCGTGACTTAGGCCCACAAACACCCACTAGCAGGAGAGGGAATGGGAGCCTGAGGTCCTCCGGCCCTGGACCCCAGCGGGGTGTAGGGCAAGAGCCTTAATTCCAGCTGGTCTCCCTTTCCTCGACTGTCCAGTGGAGCTTGTAACAGGAGCCAGTGCCCTGGGCTGCTGCGAGGCTTAGCACGGGGGCTGGTAAGATGCAAGATTCAGTAAATGCTGGCTGTAATGATTGTTAATCACAGCGGATTTACAGGGCCATTGCAAACCCACTTTGCTCCGCCAGCCAGCCATCCCCTCTTTCCACACCCATCTCCTGAGAGCGAGCGAACCCGGCAGACGCTGTGAGTCCTTTGTGTGCTCACAGTGTTGGGGAGACAGGTGGGGTGGGAGATATGACAGAGCAGGTGCTGGCTCCGGGAGGGCTCAGAGGCCATGCCGAGGAGCTTGGACTCAATCCTGATCCAGAGGGAGATGGAGGCTCTACAGAAGGGAAGGGGCTGGGCACATCTGCGTGTTTCCTCTGGGGCAGGGGACCTGGCAGTCCTGGGCAGTGGGGGCTCAGAGGAGGCCACCAGGGGTGGGGAGTCCTGAGGGAGGGGGAGGGTTGAGTTTCCTGGGACAGGCACAGGACAGGGTGCCCCAAATAGCAGAAGAGGGAAGGGTGCAGGACGTGGCAAAGCACCCACAGCTGAGGCTGGAGGGCCCACCAGCCAGTCCCCAGGGGCTTTGAATGACAAGCTGGGGTGGGGGGTCATGGGGGAGTTCTGAGGAGGGAGGACACCGGGTCATCTCCAAGGGTGACAAAGATGCTTTTGGGGATATGAGAGGCCCCGAGGAGGCTGGGACGATGGTCCAGGTGAGAGAGAGTGAGGTGAGGAGAAGGCAGGACGGGGACCCTGGTGAGCAGCTGGCTGGGGAGGGAGAAAGCAGCGATTCTTAGCCTGTGGCTCCAGACTCCTGGGGAGACGCACGGGTGACCTCCAGCGGGGTCTGTGACGCACCAGGTCGCCCGCAGCATCGTGTGTGTGTGCGCTTCCACTCTTAAAAAAGAAAAGAGACACAAGGTGAAATAATTTTATAATATTCATTATTTCACTCAATATCATGTCAGCGTGTAATTGATATCGAGAATTATCGATGAGCTATCTCACATTCTGTTTTCCATAGACCTCTTTGGAATCCGCTGTGGGTTTTCCACTCACCACACACGTCGGTTGGGAGCAGCCGGCAGCCACCTGTGGTGAGCGGCTCCCATCCTGGACAGCGCAAGTCTCCATGACTTTCTTCCGATGCCCAAGGAGATCGTGGAACTCCAAAAATAAAAATGAGAGAACAATGCCAGACACAGCCCCTTTGGAGGGCAATGGGACAATATCTAGGAAAGCCGCTGTTCTCCCATCTTACGAGCAGGAATTTTACTTCAAGGCTGAGACTGCTGAGAAACCGTCCCCCTTATCACAAAGCAACATGGAGAAGAATAGTTTTTGCATCCCTGTTTATAACATCACAGTAGTGGAGCAAACTGACACATCCGTCACCAGGAGAGAGAATCTATGAAATACAGCCGTTGGTCCAGAAAATACTGTATGCCCCGCTACACTAGAGAAGTAAACATTTTGCAAAGGAAAGAAGCCGACACACATGTGCCAACACGGGTGAACCTCCTAACCCTGTGGAGCTGCAGGAGGCCAGGGAGAGCAGTACACTATTTATACAACTCCTTAAAACATGCAGGTGATACTGGCTGTTTGCATTCACACATATGTAGCAAAAGTATTTTTAAAAAGAATGAAACACATCTCATTTGGGATAATGGCTTCTTGAGAGGGAACTTAGGAACTTGGAGATCGGTGAGCACAGTGCGTTTCTATGATATTTATATTTCTTGAACTGGGTGGCTGACTTGTGGGTGCTCTTTATATCATTCGGGCTATTTTGTGTGTGCGCCTGTCTGAAATATTTCATTGCATGGGAACCACAGGGAGATTTTGAGTTGCTGTGTGATCTGATAAAATTTGATACATGTGGCTTCCTCTGTGAAGGAGGAAAATAAGAGCACGTCTGTTGCGAGCTGGCCATAAGGAGGAAATGAAATTAATATGCTGGTCCCTAAAGCTCCCAAGACAGGACCTCGCCTGAAGTAGCTGTCCACAACAATTACGTCACCAAGCCCCTCGCTGTCTGCCAGGTGCAGCCTGCCCTCTCCACCCACGACTTCATTAAACAACATTTATTAAATACACACTTGTGAGTGAAGGGGTGCCATGCAATGGAGAGAATGGAATTACTGTCTGGAAAACAGGAGCCAAGGCCACCCAGCCTTCACCGCCAGGCTGGTATCAGCCCCGGGCTGACGGGCGGGGCTCGAGATGCGCGTCACTCCACTGTCTCACTCTTTCCAGACGAAACCGTTCAATTTAATGTTACAGTGCTTTTGTTTTCTTTTTTTGGTGGGAGGGGTGACTTCTCAGCCACATAACCTTTGAAATGTGAGTTTTTTGTGCTATTTCAGTATATATTTTATTCATTAAATCTATCTGAAAATACTAGTGTATACAATAGATGGGATACATAATTATGTTATAGATAATGTGGTCTATTATAGTATATAACACATCATAATATATTATAATGTATACATAATACATAATATATAATATTATTGTAGTATATTTAAAACATATACTATATATTTAAATTTATAAATATATAAATATGTTGTATACAATATAGTTAAATAAGCATTTAATATTTACAATATAATACATAATGTCTATTATACATAACATCATAGTGCATATACTATTTAAATATATATATTATGTAATATATAGCTAAATAAACATTTAATATTGATAATATATAAGATATAGTGTGTGTTGTGTATGATATAGTATAGAGTATGTCCTAGTATATTCAGATATATCACGTGTGCCATGAGAACACATCCTAGGTGGAATACAGAATGCCACACACGTTATAAATGGTCAATGTTTATTATTTAACAGGAAGGTCCTGCGCTGGGAGCTGCAGAGGAAACTGAGGCCTGGAGCCGGCGAGCCGGCGGCCGCTCGGGGATGCCGGAGCCAGCGGAGGGCGGGCGGCCCGAGGCCCGGAGCCCACACCTGCGTCCCGAGGTCACTCGGGGTGACCCCGCGGAGTGCCGTTGCTAAATGGGGAGGTGCAAAGCTCCCCGGATCACAGGCAGCGTCCCGGAGAGGGACAGAGGAGGGCTGGAGGCGCAGCGCCATCCCCGGGGACCCAGGCGGCCGGCCTTCCAGCCTGACCTTTCCGGCTCTCGGGCGCCGCGCCCCGCGTACACGCCCGCGCGCAGCCCGGCTGTGGGGCCTGGCTCCCCCCGGCTCCGGGCGCCTGGGCTCGGTCTCTCGGCCGCGTCCCGGGCGGTGGCCGGGGGTGGCCCGGGGGTCCTCGCGGAGCCCGGGCGCTGCCTCTCGGGGCGTCCCCATGACGTATGACCCTGCTCCTCGGAGCCCCCGTTTCCCCAGGGGACACTGGAAACCGTCTTCTGCGACCCCAGGGCTGGGCAGCCAGGAAGCATCGGTTAACAGCCATCCCTGTATTATCTATTTTCTTTTTAATGTCTGGTTCGGTAACCCATGTTGGTGGGAAACAACTCAAATCATGCCGAGGACGCAGGGATCCGAGCCCCCACAGTGCGGGTGCACGCTGATCTGCGATTTAACTAGAGTAGCAATAAAAAACAGTTTTGGAAATTCTGGGGGAAATGGAATACAGACTGTGTCTCAACCTATTTTAAGGAATTATTAGTATTATTAGGTCTGATAATAGTGTTGTGATTAAGCTGGAAATTGTCTTCTTTTATAGAGATGTACATCCCAGTGTTTGGGCACAATTTATTATGATGTCTGTAGTTTGATAACTTTTAGCTTTTTATGAGGAAAAATTTCAAGCATCCCCCAAAATAAAATAGTAAAATAAACCTCTTGTCCACGATTAGCAACCCTTTGGCTGTTCTTTGCCCAACCCCCAGCCCATCCCACACACATTTAATTTTCCTTTGCTGGAGTATTTTTTTTGCTTTTTTCTTTCTTTTTTTTTTTTGCTTTTTCTTTCTTTTTCTGTTTTCTTTTCATCTCTTTTTTATTTTTTATTTTATGCCGGAGTATTTTAAGGCAAATGCAAGACATTGTATCATTTCGCCCAAAAGGATTTCAATACATTGTGATTAATTTAAAATGCTTTATGCCAAATATCTAAAAAACAGATTATACATATGTAGCAAATTGTAATCATTTGTTAAATCTAGCCATTGCTTTCTGGTGTTTCTAATAGCGTTCTTTTTGTTTTTGGGTGCATTTGAAAGTTTTATCATCAAACCTCGAAATAAAAATAAAAAGAGGAAAGTCCGCCACCGATCCATCCGCATCCGCCCGCCCCGGATCCCGCGGATCCTTTCAGACGCTCCGGGAGTGTTGTTGTTGCTTCTTTATTAATAGCGCAGTTGTAGTAGTAGTGGAAACGCGAGCAGGACGCGGAAGGCCGTGAGTCACAGAGACCTGGCCCTGCTCAGCCTCCACCCGCCCCGCCTCCGCCCCGGCCCTGCGGGGGAGGTCAGCCTGGACCCCTGGGTCTGAGGGAGGAGGGGGCTGGGGCCTGGGCCCCTGGGTCTGAGGGAGAAGGGGCTGGGGGCCTGGACCCCTGGGTCTAAGGGGGGAGGGTGCTGGGGGCCTGGACCCCTGGGTCTGAGGGAGGAGGGGCTGGGGGCCTGGACCCCTGGGTCTGAGGGAGGAGGGGCTGGGGGCCTGGACCCCTGGGTCTGAGGGGGGAGGGGGCTGGGGGTCTGGACCCTGGTCTGGGGGAGGAGGGGCTGCAGGAACAGCACCCCTGGTTCCTGAAGGTCCCAGAGGAACCACTGAGGCTGTCAAGTGCCCTGGCCTCCGGTTCTCCCATCCCAGCTGGGGTGTGTGAAGGGGGTCTTCTCACCTTCTCCCCGCTGCCTCCATCCCTTGGGGGTTCACAATACATTTTGTCCCTTTTGTCCTGGGACCAGAGCCCAGAGTCCAAGCCAGTCTAAGTTTGGAAGGGGAGGGAGGGAGGCAGCAGGTCAGAGGGGGTGAGGGAGGGATGTGGGGGGACAGGATGTCTCTGAGCTGTCACACACACCCCTGTCCCTGGCCCAGAGAAAGGGAGGGACAAAAGGCCCTGAGGGAGTCAGGAACAAAGGCAGAGAGAGAGGCGAGGCGTAGAAGGCTGCAGAGCCAAGGGCCGAGGGGAGCCCGCGGGGGAAACTGAGACACCAGGGGCCGGAGAACCTGACAGACAGACTGTGGGGGCAAGCAGTGGGAAGAGGGTGGGGACAGGGAGACCAGCCTCGGAAGACCCAAGAGCTAGGACAAAGGAGAAAGAGAGACCAGGGGCAGGGGAGGGGGGCGGTCATATAGAAGGAAAAAGAGAGGAAAGAGAGAGGAAGAGGGAGCAAAATAAAAAACCAAGGCAAGAGAGAGAATGACGGAAAGACAAGAGCCCAGTTGAGGGAGACTGGGGCCAACACGGAGGGGGCCGGGCAGACCCCTGAGAGGAGACCTCAGACCCACCTCTGCCGGGCGATGCCCCGGGGGTGCAGTGGGTGTCTGTGGCTTGGTCAGTTTTCTGGGGAGTCCAGTCCAGGGGGCCTTGCCCAAGGGCGAGCCCAAACCAGGCAGCCCTGACATGGAAGTCAGGGACCCCAAGAGCCCTGAGGAGGGGGACCCTGAGGTGAGATGTGGGAGGCGAGGGAGGAAGAGGAGAGAGTTGGGGACACAGAGGGACAATCAGACGGGGACCCAGGGCCCTGGCCTAGCAGCCAGGAGAGCTCAGACCCAAGAAGACCCAGCAAGATGGAAACCCCAGAGAAAGGGGCTCCGAAACAAAGCCTGGGATGACAGGGGGACAGGAAGACAGGGAGGGGTGGCTGGGGGGTCGGGGGTGCTGAGGGTGCGGTCCCAGCCAGCCCTGGGGGCTTCTGGCCAGTTCCCACAGACAGGGGCGGGCGGGGTCTTGGAGAAAATCACCCCCAGCCCTGCCAAGACACAAAAACAGGTGGCCCCAGAGGCTGAGGCCGGGTGAGTCACCGTGAGTAACTGCCCTCTGGGTGGGGTCAGTGACCTTCTCCCCACAGCAGGCCCCAGACCCTCCCCTCCCCCCACCGCTGCCTCTGTCCCGCAGGAGGACACAGCCGCCACCCTCCAGAGGCTCGTGGAGCTGACGGCTGCCAGGGTGACCCTGGTCCGCAGCCTGCGTGTCCAGTATCGCCTCCTCAGAAGGCTCGGCTCCGGCTCCTACGGCTGCGTGCTCCTCGCCCGGCCTCGCCCAGGGGGTGAGTTCAGCTGCCCAAAGGCATACACCCCAACCAGCCCCTGATGGTAGTGCCCAGGAGCCCCCGGGACAGGGAGGACCCCTGGGGGGAGCTGAGGCCACCTCCAACCCCACAGAGGAGCTGACGCAGCGGCTCACTGATCTCCTGACAGACGGAGCCCACCCAGAGAGGGTGGGAGACTAGCCTGAGGACACACAGCAGCGCTAGAGCAGTACTTGCATTTGAACCCAGCTCACCATGTCCTCCTACTTTATACAAGGGGAAACTGAGGCCCAGAGAGAGAAGGGTGCTGTGCAAAGGTCACACAGCAGTCCAAGGCCATGCAGAAAGGGACCTGGGGGGGTCCTCCAACCCCCACTCCACAGGTGGAGAAACAGGACGTGCATGGAGGTCTGGGAGTCCCAGGTCCCACTAGGGACGCCCGCGACCCTGTGTTCTGCCCCTCTTACCTTGCCTGTGAGAACTGGAGGCTCAGAGAGGTTGAGTGGCTTGCCCAAGGCCCCACAGTAGAAGCCGGTCCGGAGGACCCTGGAAACCCCTCTGACTCAGTTTCCCGTGCAGGTCCGGTTGTGGCTCTGAAGCTTCTGCGTCGGGACTCGGTCCTAAGAGCCACCTTCCTGAGGGAATTCTGCGTGGGCCGCTGCGTCTCTTCACACCCAGGCCTGCTGCGGACGGTGGGGGGGGCCCTGCAGACCCCCCGGCACTTTGCTTTCGCCCAGGAGTATGCGCCCTGTGGGGACCTCAGCAGGATGCTCCAGGAGAGGGTGAGCATGGGGCCCGAGGCGGGGACCATGAGCCCCAGGGCCAGCTCTGCACCCAAGCCTGCTTCTGTCTCCAACCTGGACCCTCCGATCAGCACCCCACCCAGCTCCACCGGGGCCCCAGATGTCCTCCCCGTGTCTAATTCTAAATACAGTTCCACACCTGGCCCCATCGAATCCATCCCCTCATCAAACACTGAAACTGGGTGGGCAGGGAAAGCAGTGGAGACAGCTGGGGTTTGGTTGGCCCCAGGGCTGGGGGTGTGGCGGGAATGGAGTTGGGTGGGTTGAGCCTGGAGAGGAGCAGGGAGCGGTTTGTGGGTGGGACAGGATCTGAGGGAGATGAACTGGAACAGGGTCTCCTCTGGAGAGACCAGGTCAGCACAGAACCCAGGAGATTCTAGCAGGACTCGAGTTTGGTGATCAGGGCGGGGCCATCTTGAGTGATGGACTTGGGATTTGAGGAAGGGTTGGGGACAAATGGAAGGAAGCAGGGACGAATTGCTAGGTAGTAAATAAATAAATTATCAGATTGCTGGCAAGCCGGTCGAGTGGCTGTTGAGTAGCTGCATTGGTGACGAGCTCAGTGAACGGCTTCCTGGCTGACAGGATGGACAGATGACCCACGTGACTAATGAAGCTCAAGGGGTTCAGGACAGGGTCTAAGTTAGAGATGAGGTCCAGAGGAGTATGAACTAGGTGAGGGTTGAGCATGGGGTTTGGGTCCTCAGAAAAGATCAGGTGGTTAGTTTAGTGGAGACACAGAAAGAAAAGTTTGGAGTGGGTTTGAGTATTAGGATTCGGAGAATGTTTCAGGGAAACTAAAAGGGGCTTCTGGTTAGAATTGGAGTCCCTGTTGGGAAAACATCTGGGAGTTGGTCTAGGGGAGTACAGCTGTGGGTAGAAGGTGAGGGTGAGGATGACCTGGAGAAAGTCTTGGGTGGGATGTGTCACAGGGACATTGGAGGTGACCACTGGTAATGGACACTGGAGGTGGTCACTGGTCAGGGGCATTAGAGGTGACCACTGGTTGTGGACACTGGAGGCGGACACTGGTAGTGGACACTGGAGATGGCCGCTGGTCAGGGGCATTGGAGGTGACCACTGGCGGTGGACACTGTAGGTGACCACTGGCAGTGGACACTGTAGGTGACCACTGGTCATGGACATTGGAGGTGGCCACTGGCCAGGGGCATTGGAGGTGACCACTGGTCAGGGACGTTAGAGGTGGCCACTGATCAGGGACGTTGGAGGTGACCACTGGCCAGGGCATTGGATATGACCACTGGTCAGGGACGTTGGAGGTGGTCACTGGTAATGGACACTGGGGGTGACAACTGGCCAGGGGCATTGGAGGTGACCACTGGTCCAGGGTTCTGGGTTCTCGAATCCCAGAAGCCAGAACCCTTCAGGATCTTGGAGTCTCAAGTCTCTTTGAAGGGTGATTAAGGAGCGAGATAAAGAAGGAGCCACTCACCGTGGCCTTGTCCTCTCCCCTTGACCCCAGGGCCTCCCGGAACTGCTGGTGAAGCGGGTGATGGCCCAGCTGGCCGGAGCCCTGGACTTCCTCCACAGCCGGGGGCTGGTCCATGCAGACGTCAAGCCGGACAACGTCCTGGTCTTCGACCCCGTCTGCAGCCGCGTGGCCCTGGGTGACCTGGGCCTGACCCGGCCAGAGGGCAGCCCAACGCCCGCCCCGCCGGGACCCCTGCCCTCGGTGCCACCTGAGCTCTGCCTCCTCCTGCCACCCAACACCCTGCCCCTGCGGCCATCGCTGGACTCCTGGGGCCTGGGCGTGCTGCTCTTCTGTGCTGCCACCGCCTGTTTCCCTTGGGACATGGCTCTGGCCCCTGACCCCGAGTTTGAGGCCTTTGCCGGCTGGATGACCGCCAGGCCCCAGCCGCTCCGGCCACCGCCGCCCTGGGACCAGTTTGCGCCCCCGGCACTGACACTGCTCCAGGGCCTCCTGGACCTGGACCCCGAGACCAGGAGCCCCCCGCTGGCTGTCCTGGGCTTTCTGGGGGACGACTGGGGGCTGGAGGGGAATGGGGAGGGGCCTGGGGGCTTGGGGGTTCCATCAGGTGAGGGTGGAGCAGAGGAGGAAGAGGGAGGATCGAGCTTGGAGGAGTGCACAGACGAGGAGGAGGAGGACAAGGGGCGCGAGAGTGGGGAGACGGATGGGGGAGCACCCTGACCAGGTGACCGAGACCCCGTGACCACCTGGGCGGGGACGATGGAAGGAACACACTACACTTCTCCCCTGGGATGTCCGGACCCTTCCTCCCTCAGGGAACCCCCCTCCTTGTTCTGTCCTGACTGCATCTGCTTGTGGGAAGGCGGTTTCTCCCCACTGACAGGTCTCAGTTCTGTGGGACATGCTGAAAACTTCCCTGGGGTTCTGAGGGGCTCACTCCTCTCCTTTCAGACTGTGGGTGGCTCCCACTGCTCATGGCGAGACTCTCAACTTTCAGGATCCGACCTTGTGGAAATCTCATCGTCCACCTCTTCCACTTCCCTGGGTTCTGAGTAATGTGGGAGGTGCCCCTCGGCTTTTCTGGACCTAAATCACACTCACACACTCATACACAGCACTTCTCCTGCCCGCTGGCGTTCTCGCACAGCCCGTGCCCTGTACCAGCAGCCCCTCCCTCCAACTCCAGGGGTCCAGGAATTCCCTCTGTCCGTCCAGGGAGCGTACAGCTGGTGATCTGGGTCTCTGTGCCTCCCGACTGAGACGTGCAGGGTGCACATGGTCTTTTCACGGCGAGGTCTCATGGAGTGCCCCAGCCCCCGCCGACAGCCCGGGGCTGGAGGTTGGTGAAGGTCTAAGCTCAGCCGCCCTGCCTGCCCCCACCGACCATGCTGCCAGGCCCAGGCTGGTTCTAACTGCCTCTTCCCCCTGGGTCTCGCGGGTTTGGGCACCTCCTCGCCGGGTTTCTCCTCTGCAGCCCCTGGCTTGGGGTGGCTCACAGCTGCGGGACCCAGCACCCTGCATCCTTGGGGATTGGAAATTGAGGTTCTTTCACAGGACTTATCACATCTGCTCTCTAGATTTAAAACGCTATGTGGTATCCTGGATTAGAGCTTGCAACGTAAAAAGAACATTAGTAGAAGAAAAAAAAAAAGCAGTGAAATACGAATGATCTGGCGCTGAATTAATAGTTAATGTCTTCTCCGTGGCAAATATTCTGTGGTTATGTGAGATTTTAGCAGTGGGCAAAGTTGGCGTGCGGTAAGGGGCAGCTCTCTGTGATAGCTTTGCAACTCTTCTGAGAAATTAAAATTATTCCAAAATTAAAAGTTTATTTTTTAAAAAAATAGAGTGAGTTCGAACCTGTCATCTTGCTATAAGCGTCAGAGGTGGGTGCCGCTGTCCCAGAGAAGGGTGGGAGCGCGGAGCTCGTCCCAGGCCAACGATGAGTCAGGGGCTTGCGACCTTGAGAAGTGCTCTGGGCTTGTTATTCCTGTTATTTTATTTTTTTTATTATTGCTACACTGCCCTCAGGAAGTTGGAGAGCCCCCAGCCCCTCCTCTCTCAGACCCTGGGGTCTAGGCCACAGCTTCCCGCCACATACTCTGAAATTCACAAGCACATCGAAGACCTCTCCCCACTCCCCCCGGCACCCCTCCCTCCCCAGTTGCTCCCACAGCTGCTTCACCTCCCCCACCCCCACCCTGGGCCGTCTGAGGTCATCTCTCTCCGCTTCCTTCTGGAACCTCATGGCCTCACCCTTTCCCCAAACGGGACTCGAGTGCCCGGTCTCCAGACTCTTGCGTCTGACCTTTGAATAGGACAGTGATGACGGCAGCTGGGGCAGGGTCGAGGCAGGGGTCCCGGCTCCTGGAGACAGGGACGGGTGGGTCTCCCAGGTCTGAGGCACCTGTCTGGCCACAGCCAGTTCTGGGAGCCAACACACGATGTCGCTCTGTCCCCAGTGGGGGCAGAAGAGGTGGGGCCAGGGGCGGGGCCCACCAACCCCCTAGGTGGGGGCGGGGTCTTGCTCGTGGGCAGGACTGGGCTGGCCTGGGCTCCCAGGGCTGGGCAGTGACCACTGCAGGCAGCCGGAGGCTCAGGCCAGTTTGGAGAAGGCAAGGCCTGGAGCGCTGGCCCAGGTCAGGAGGAGGGCAAGGGGAAATGGCCTGAGGTAGGCAGCTTTGGAGAGTGGAAACGGTCAAGTGGCCAGAGACCTGGGGCTCTCAGAGAGGTAGGGGCTGGACCTTGGGGCTGTGGAGTGATTACATGTTGGGTTCCCAAGCTGTGCATTGTGTAAAGTTGCAGGAGAGGAGGGAGCTGGGGGCCTGGACTCCTGGGTCTGAGGGAGGAGGGCCTGGGGCTGTGAGTCTTGGGCTCCCCAAGACTCACAGTCTTTGCTCCCCACCAGGACCCGGTTGCCCCAGGTGCTCCCCACCAGGACCTGGTTGCCCCAGGCCCTCGGCTGTGCAGCCCCACCCTCCCCAGCCTCTGGGGGCAGAGAGCACCTGTTTGTTCTTAGGAGTCAGAGGCTGTTCCTCCACCCCCAGGGCCCAAGTCTGTTTGCTTTGGAAACAAAGTGGGGGGGTGTCTCGGATTATCTGGTTCATCTTTCACCCTTGGGCCACCGGCTGGCTCCGGAGTGTGGGGGTGGGGTCGAGGGACGCTAACCTCAAGCTTGACCTCACCTCTCGCTGGCACTGGACTCCCCACTCCACAGACACCTCTCACTAGGAGGGAGACCAAGTCACAAAAGGTCCCCGGACCCTCGTCCCCCAGACCCAGCTGCCCAGGCCGCCCACCCTCGTGTGCCCTCGGACCCGGGCCTGGGCAGCCCTGAGCCCGGAGCTGCCCTCTCTGCTCTTCCCTGCACAGATGCCAGGCAGGCAGCCGGAGGAAGGGCAGATGGAGACGGGGGCCGCCGAGGACGGCGCGGAGGAGGGCCTGGGGGTCCTCACGGCAGAGGAGCTGCGGCAGGGCCAGGAGGCGGCCCGGGTGCTGGAGGACATGATGGCACTGAGTGTCCAGACGCTCGTCCGAGCCGAGGTGGATGAGCTTTACCAGGATGTGTGCCCCCTGGGCCAGGGCCGCTTTGGCCGCGTCCTGCTGGTCACCCATCGCCAGAAAGGTACCGGGGCCTGGGGACACAGGCATGGGGTGAGGGAGCCAGGCCCCAGGGGCAGACAGCCAAGGCTGGGGCGTCTGGTAGACCCAGCCCAAGTCTTGCTCTGCCCCTTCCTGGCTGTGTGATCTCAGGAATCCCTTAACCCCACTGAGCCTCAGCTTCCCTCTTTGATTCTTGCCCCAAAGGAATTGTGGAATCTTTGAGCAGATATTGGTTGTCCTAGTTGCTGGGGACAACAGTCAGCAAGAAAACGTCCCCATCCTGGCAATCCTAAGAGTTGGCTAATTGGGTGGTCGAGATGTGGATGATGCAGACTGATGGTGTCTGCCAAGTGCTTAGCAAAGCTAGCGCACAGTGGGTGTGCAGCACGAGCTCCTTCCTCACAGCTGGCGCTTTTCTGCCAAGGGCACATCATCTTCTGTCCTTCCCATGAAACAGGGGTACTATGGAAGAAACGCAAAATCAATGTCAGTTCAGAACATAGCTTCTGGGGCCACCTGGGGGCTCAGCCCTGTGCTGGGTGACGCTGGGAACGCAGAGAGGGAGCTGAGTCAGTCCCTGCCTTCAGTGAGCTCCCAGCCTGACTGGGGTGGAGGAGAGAGAGAGAGGGAGACCCAGCCCTGTGTCATCACAGAACTTGGCGACGTTTGCAATGATGGGGAGCAGAGGCACCATGATGGACGCCTCATTCTCTTGTGCTTCACGGCACACACATCTCTGGAGGGCTCCTGGATCCTTGCCCCTGGGCTGGGTGATGCCGGGGCCATGAAGATGTAGCTGTCCTTGCGAAGCTCAGGGTTGATGAGAACACAGATGGGCAGAGGTGACCAAAATAAAGAGTAGTACGTGCCGTTAATGGGGACATACAGGGCATCCTTGACACGTAGAAAAGACTCTGCATCCAGCAAGAGAGTAGAAAGGGAATGGCCAGAGTTTTAGGAAAGGAAATGACCTTCTTCAGTCACACACGCCTCTTGATAGGAAATGAATCACAGGCTGGGACCTGACAGCAGGTGATTAAAAAATTGGAGAAAACTGAAGTTCCTATCTTCAGGGAGCTTACAGTCTAGGAACTCGTTTTCAAGTGTGACAAAATAAACCGTTATTCCTGAATTTGATCTAAAACCCAGTGCAGGTTTGTCTTTTCCTCAGTTGCCTCAAAAATGGCTTTTTGGAAGATTTGTTTGAATGAGAACCCAAGCAAGTTCATTGGAGGTTCTGAGTTAGGTCTTAATGGGTTTCCTCTTTTACTCTTGGAGAGTAGACTTATAAGAAAGCAGAGTAGACATTCAATAAATGCAAGTATTATTTCCACTAGTACTATTTTGATGGGCATGCTATTATGCTGGGATTGGTAGGAAAGCAAGACTTGGGGGGGTGGCGTGTGGAGACGGTATATGGGAAAGAGTACATGGAAGTAGTGGCCACATGACTCCTTTGCTCTCACTCTCTTCCCACACCTGTTCCCTGTTCCTCCAGGCACACCCATGGCACTGAAGCAGCTCCCAAAGGCCTCCACTTCCCTCCGTGGCTTCCTGTATGAATTCTGTGTGGGCCTCTCTTTGGGCACGCATTCGGCCATCATCGCTACCTACGGCATTGGCATTGAGTCAGCCAACTCCTACAGCTTCCTGACGGAGCCCATTCTGCATGGAGACCTCATCGCCTTCATCCAGCCCAAGGTGGGTAGGTGGACCCCCAGCATGCCTCTGAGAGCCTTGCTGGGCCTCACAGAGGTGCACTGAACCTCCTCGCTGGTACACTCACTGAATGTGAGCTCATCGGCAACCTTAGCCTTGGGCCTCCTTACGGGTCTCAGTGAACTGTTAGGCCTTTTTGGAATTCACTGATGTTGAGAATCAACACTGTGCCCTGTTGGGTGTTACTGACCTCATGGCTCACACTAGGCCCCACTGGGACGCACTGGCCCTCATGGTTCTCACTAGGCCCCACTGGGACACCTCTCATGGTTCTCATTAGGCCCCATGGGGATGTAATAACCTCGTGGCTCTCAGTATGCCCCAATGGGACGCACTGGCCCTCATGGTTCTCACTAGGCCCCACTGGGATGCACTGGCCCTCACAGCTCACAGCAGGCCCTACTGGGACGCACTGGCCCTCATGGCTAATGCTAGATCTAATTTTGGCCAACCTCCTTGATCTCCTTGATTTATGCCTCAGTTTCTCCCTGGGCCTCCTCAGGCCTGCTCCCTGGGGCAGAGGAGAAGCTACATTTTCTCAGCTGCTGGGCCAGAGGTGGAGTGGACCCTGACGGCCTCTTCCCCACAGATAGGCCTCTCTCAGCCTGCAGCCCAGCGCTGTGTGACCCAGCTGGCCTCGGCCCTGGAACACATCCACTCCCGTGGCCTGGTCTACCGAGACCTCAAGCCAGAGAATGTGCTGGTGTGTGACCCGGCCTGCCGGCGTGTCAAGCTGACCGACTTCGGCCACACCCGGCCTCGCGGGACCCTGCTCCGCCTGACCGGGCCACCCATCCCCTACACGGCCCCTGAGCTCTGCGGCCCACCGCCCCTCCCCGAGGGCCTGCCCATCCAGCCTGCCCTGGATGCTTGGGCTCTGGGGGTCTTGCTGTTCTGCGTCCTCACTGGCTACTTCCCCTGGGACCAGCCCCTGGTGGAGGCCGACCCCTTCTACGAGGACTTCCTCATCTGGCAGGCCTCGGGCCAGCCGCAGAACCGCCCCCAGCCCTGGTTCGGCCTGACGCCAGTGGCAGACACTCTCCTGTGGGGGCTGCTGGACCCTCACCCCAGAAAGAGGAGCCCTGTGGGCTCCGTCAGGGGCTACCTGGGGCAGCCCTGGAGGCAGCGGGGGGAGGAGGCAGAAGAGGTGGAAAGGGGGGATGCAGAGCACAGAGAGTGAGAAGGGCTGGGAGGCAGAGAGGGCTGGGGGGGTCCATTCCCCCTTGCTGGGGAGACTCAGAAAGGGAACTTGGCCTCAGCCATAAGGTTTCCTCAGGTCTCGTTGGTGGCTCCAGGTTTCTCTTCTGTCTGTTTTCATTTGTGTCTTGTTCCGACCCCCTCTCTGACACTCTTATCTCTTGTGTCTGCAGCCTGCTTTCCCCCCTTGCTCTGCAGGGGGGGCCCAGACCCCACATGTGTCCATTCGTACCTGCCCCAGAGTCTTGCACTTCTGTGCCCTTTGCTCTGCCTCCTGCTGACCTTTGCTTCACTCTCACTTCCTCCTGGCACCTGCCCTGACTGACCTGCTTCCTCATTTCCTTTACTCTGGTTCCTTTGTGTTGTGGTGCTCATCCCCTACCAACTCTATGATTTTTTTGGGGGGTGGTGGTGGTGGGGATTTGTGTTGTCCGGTGGAGTGTAAATTCCTGGTGGGCGGGGATCCTCACCTACCCTGTCCACAAACATACCCCTCATATCCGGAGCAATCTCGGCCATCATAGGTAAATATTTGTTAACTCAGCAAACCCATCTGTGTCTTCATTGTCTGTTCTCTGTGTGCCTCGTTAACTCTTTTCTCTACCTATCTGTCCATCTATCTTTCTTTCTCCATCCATCACCCCATCCTTCCATCCGTCTGTCTATTTTCTAAACATTTGAAGGTAGGTTGCCCACTTCACCCTCCTTGAACATTTGATACTCCCCTGTGCATTTCCTAAGAACAAGGATATTCACCCACACAGCCTCATTAAGTACAGTTACCAAGTTCAAGAAATTCAACATTGATATAAAGCTTACAATCTGTTTTTCATTTTTTTTTCCGTTGTCCTGCTAGTATCTTTTTGGCATTTTCTTCTCCATTGCTAGATCCAGTCCAAGATCATGTATTGCACTTAATTGTCATTGTTTCTTTGGTGTCTCCCTTTTTTTAACAAAATATACAGCATGAAATTGCTCATTTCAACCACTTGCAAGTACAGCATTCAGTGGGATTAATCACATTTGCAATATTGTGCCAACCTCACTGCCATCCATTAGGAGAACTTTCCCATATCCCCAATTGCTTTTTTTTTTTCAGATTTTTACCTTTATTTTTATTACAGTAAAATTTCTAGGTGTTCACAGTGCAAGGGTTGGTCTAATACAAGCTAGCTTGTTATGGCTGGAAACAAAACATCTGCTCCATTTTTGATAAATTCCTTTACTTTAATTTATTTTCTCTCCCCAATCTTATACTCCAAATATGTGTTCCCACCTTCGACCTTCTCTTTAACTCTCTTGCTGAGTTTCACTCCCACCTAACGCCCCCTGCCTTTTTCTCCCACCCATATGCTGGTTTGACACCCTTCATATGATGTGCTTTCTCTTCTCTCACTCCAACCTCTGCAAATAAAGTCCATCTGGCACTCAATTCCTGATGATTCCATTTATCTGCCAACTTGGGAAAGCAAAGGCCATTGTGTGTGGGCATGTGCATTGTAGAGCATGAGAGAGAGAGAGAGAGAGAGAGAGGGAGAGGGAGAGGGAGAGTTGTTTTGTGTGAGAGGATGTCTGTGGATACGTGTGTGTGAGAGAGATCATGTTCCACCGTAAGCAGGAGTGTGGGTGCTGGTGTCCCTGGGGGAATGAGCCCAAGTGTGTGTCTGTGTGTGTGTGTAAGAGAGAAGAGAGAGAGGACATGTCTGACTTTGTGTCAGGGTAGGGGGATGTCACCTTCTCTTATCTGGAAGTCTAAGCCTGTCCTGGAGTGTATTTATGACAACAGATCTCTGAGCATAAGGTGAAGGAGAACTGTTCATTTCTAAGATTTTGTTCCCTTTCTCAAACCAAAGTTTATATTGTGCCTTTTCAATGACAGAAAAAGCTCCTCAAGAAATGTATGAAGGAACTCTCTATACACACACAAAGAAGTGTGTACACATATGTAGTTTAAATTATGTTCATTTTATTTTTATTTGTTCTTATTACAGTAACAATATGTGCTCATTACAGGAGAAGTTAAAAATGGGCGTACTGAAGGTTGACAAAGTGATCAAAGGAGAGAGGCGTAGCAACTGACAAGATAGGATTTAACAGAGGATTATAAATCCTGAATCTTTACATAATTTTTTTTTTAGTTTCTAGGGTACTAGAATAGCTAAAAGGAAATAACTGACATGGTGGAACTGTTACATATAACATGCCTTGAAATATGCTCTATGTCTACTTGTTAAATTATATTTTGAAGGCTATCACATTTCTATATATATGTTATACTTCACAATAAGAAAATAACTGAAATTGTGGAACTGTAACTCATAACATTTGTTGAAATTTGCTCTCTAACTACCTATTAAATCATACTTTGAAAGTTATCACTTCTTTTTATATATATTTCACTATAAAAATGTAAAAAAAATATGGGATAAGGAAAAACTGGGCTAAATGGCAGAATACTAAAAGGATTATACACCATGATCAAGTGGGATTTATGTCAAGAATACAAGGATGGTTCAATTTAATATGCCACAATAATAGAAAGAAGGAAAGAAACACACATGATCACCTCAATTGATGCAGAAAAGGCTTTTGACAAAATCCAACATCTTCTCATGTTATAAACACCCAAGTAGGAACAGAAGGGAACTTCCTCAACATGACAAAGGCCACATGAAAAACCCAGTTAACATCATACTCAATGGTGGAAGATTAAAATCTTTCCCCCTAAGATCAGGAGCAAGACAAGGATGCCTGCTGTCACCACTGTTATTCAACAGTGTACTGGGAGTTGTAGCCAAAGCAATCAGGCAAGAGAAAGAAATTAGAGGCATCCAACTTGGAAATGAAGAAGTCAAATTATCTTATTTGCAGTTGACATGACCCTATGTATAGGAAAATCCCAAAGACTCCACAAGTTCTATTACTAGAACTAATAAAGGAGCTCAGTAGAGTTGTAGGATACAAGATAAAAATTTTGAAATGGGAACCCTTGTACATGGGCAGTGGGTTTCTACACATAAGTAATGAAGAAGCTGAAAAGGAAATCAAGAAAACAATTCCATTTACGATAGCATCTTCAAGAATAAAATACCTAGGAATAAATTTAACCAAGCAGGTGAAAGTCTTGTACACTGAAAACTACAAAATATTTCTGAAAGACGTTAAAAGAAGACTTAAATAATTGGAGAGATACTGTGTTCATGGATTGGAAGACTTAACATTGTTAAGATGTCAGTACTGCCTAAAGTGATCCACGAATTTCAATGCAGTGCCTAGTAAACTTCCCGCAGCTTTTTTGCAGAAATGGAAAATGCTGATTCCCAAATTCATATGGGATAGCAAGGGGTCCCGAACAGCAAAACAACCTTGAGAAAGAAGAACAAAGTTGGAGGACTCATACTTCCTGATACCAAATTTTCTACAAAGCTACAGTAATTAAAACAGTGTGGTGCTGGCATAAGACATACAGACTAATGGAATAGAATTGAGAGTCCAGAGTAAAATTCACACTTCTATGGCCAGTTGATTTTCAACAAGGTTGCCAAGTCAATGGGGAAAGAATAGTCTCTTTCAACAAGTGGTGCTGGGACAATTGGAAATCCATATGCAAAAGAAAGGATGTGGACGCCTACCTCTCTCCATATACAAAAAATAATTCAATTTAGATCAAAGACTTAAAGATAAGGGCTAGTACTGTAAAACTTACAAGAAAATACAGGGGAATATCTCCAGGACCTTGCAGTAGGTGATGGATTTTTTATATTTTATACCAAAAGCACAAGCAACAACAACAAAATAGATAAATGGGACTTCATCAAAATCCAAGACTTTTGTGCATTAAAGGACATTAGCAAGAAAGTAAAGCTACAGCCTACAGAATGGGAAAAAATATTTAGAAACTGTGTATCTGATAATCCAGAATATATCTGTTTACTATCCAGATTATATAAACAACTCCTGCAATTCAACAACAAAAAGACAAATACCTAATTTTAAAAATTGGCCAAGGACTTGAATAGATATTTCTCCAGAGATGATATTCAAATAGCCAATAAGTATATGAAAAGATGCTGAACATCATTAGCCATTAGAGAAATGCAAATTTAAACCACAATGAGATACCGTTTCACATCCACTTTGGATGGCTATTATTGGAAAAAACAGAAAATAACAAGTGTTAGTAAGGATGCAAAGAAATGGGAACTTTTGTACATGGGCAGTGGGAATGCAAAATGGTGTAACTCGGAAAGTTACATATAGATGTGCCATATATCCCAGCAATTATGCAGAGAATCAAAAGCAGGGGCTGTTCACAATTGCCAAAAAGGGAAGCAACCCAAGTGTCTCTCAACTGAGGAATGGATAAACATAATGTGGTATATCCATAAATGGAATACTATTTAGCTGTCGAAACAAGTGACGTGCTGGCCCATGCCACAACACAGATGAAGTTTGAAGACACCATGTTGAGTGAAACACATCAGACACCAAAGGACAGATATTTTATCATTTATCTTACATGAAATACTTAGAATAAGCAAATTCAAAGAGACAGAAAGCAGAATAGTGGTCACCAGGAGTGGTGGGAGGGGGACTGGAGAGTTACTGCTAAATGAGGTATGAGTTTGGGTATAGATGATGAAAACATCCTGGAAAAGCCTGAAAGTTAAGAGTACTGTTGATTTACTTAATGTCAAAGAATTGCCCACTTAAAATAGTAAAAACGATTTTCATGTTCTGTATATTTTACCACAATGAAAAATAAGGTAAAAAAATAAATAAATGAAAAACAGGCCTAAATATAGCCGCCTTGACAAAACCCCCAGGCTCCTTTGGTGCAGCCTTTGGGGTTTTCAGAGCTGGTTTTCGTTTTTCACAAAGGTAGGGTTCTGTTTGACCCCCGCCCTGTCTGCTCTCTTCCCTTAAATGAGCGACCCCGTGCACTGCCCATGAAAATCTCTTGGGGGGCTCTCTCCGTGCCGCGCCGGGCGCGCCTTAGCAACCCGCCGACTACCGCACTCCTGAGCGCGCGGGAGAGAGTCCCCGACGGCCGCCCCGAGGGGCGCGCGTCCGTGTGTGCGCCTGCGCTGACTGACCGTGCCTCTGAGCTCACCTCCCGGTGTAGGTGGGCGGGTGTGCCGTAGGGGCTTTAGGCCTCCCGCCGTTTGCTTTGTGGAGCTCCAAACTCGAGTGGGAGTGTCCATTTCTGCGGGACTGAGTGTGTGTGCCTGAGTGTGTGCGTGTGTGTGTGAGAGAGAAGGAGGGCTCTCTCTCGGAGCCGCGAGTGCCCGTAATTGTGCAAATGGGCGTGAGGTGGAGGGAAGGGAGCTTCAAGGGTGTCCCCGCCCCCGGTGTGCAGTTCAGACCCCGTGTTTGTGCGCCCGAGACCGTCACCCGAGCGTGTGTGTGTCCGGGGGCAGGAACGGTCGCGCAGCCGCCGCGGCCCTCGCCGGCGCCCCCCGCCCGGGCCCCCCTCTGGCACCGCCCTCCCTGCCAACACTCTCTCTTCCTCTCCCGAGCCCTCCTTGGCTGCCCGCCCGGAGCAAGGCTGCGACTCGGGCCCGGATAGTGTGTCAGTCGCTCCCTGGCCCCCACCCCCACCCTCCTGCCGTGCTGCGGAGGTGTCGCCCGCCGGTGGGGGAGGGAGAGCGGAGCGTGGGGAGTGACCCAGGGACCCTTGGATCTCGGCTGTTCGGGGCAATCCAGGGGGATTCCCGAAGTGGAGGGTCCTCGGAGAACAAGGTGACAGCCAGGCGGGGGGCAGGGAGTGGGCCCTCCTCCCACCTTATCTGTGACTCTGAAAGAGACCCAGCAATTGGGCCAAAAATGTGTGTCCCAAAAAAGCTGGAGGTGGCTGGGATGAGGGAGGAGCTGGCCCAGAGGGGAGTGGAGTAGGGGCAGGGGGCAAGGGGGGACTGTGAGGGTGTTAACTGGTCAAGGCAGCTGGGGATTAGCTGGGAGGTGACAACAGTCCTGCAAGGGCCAGCAGCAGGGGGACAGGGAGATCATTCCCAGAACAGTCTTGGGGGAGAAATATAATTTATAGCCCCTTCCTGTCCCTGGTCACCAGGTGAAGACTTGGCCTGCATCTGTTCTTTGGTTCCACCCTCCCTAAAGGAATCCTGCCCCTTTCACAGAGGGGGCAACAGTAGCTCGGAGCAGGCAAGACACTTGCCTGAGCTCACACAGCAGGTCAGTGGCAGAGCCAGAATTTGAACCCAGGGTCCAAGTTCTTGAACCCCAGTTGCGTCCTGTGGTCATCAGCAGGCAAAGGGCTCAGGGTGGGGTCCTATGGGGGAGACTGGGGATGTGGGAGTGTGTGGGAGTGTGTGTGTGTGTGTGGGAGTGTGTTGCAAAAGCTTCCAGGACCACTTCACACTACCAACTGGCTGTCCTCAAAGGCAGACAGTGACAAGCGTTGACCAGCTGTTGGAGACACCGGAATGCTCGTGTACAGCTGGTGGAATATAAAAAATGGGGCAGCCACTTTGGAAAATGGTTTGGAGGTTCCTCAAAAAGGTAAACACAGCGTTACCATATGACCCAGCAATTCCACTCTAGGTGTACACCCAAGAGAAGTAAAAATGTATGTCCACACAAAAACCTTTACAAAAATGGTCACAGCAGAACCATTCACAATTGCCAAGAGGTTGGGATGATCCCCAAGCTGACCAACTGAGGAATGGATAAACCACATAAACGAATACAAGGGCTGGTACACACTACCGCAGATGACCTTGGAAAGCATCAGCTGGAGTGAAGGAAGCCAGGCACGGATGAAGATTTCACGGTTCCATTTCCAGATATGTTTACCACAGACAAGAGGGGAACTGTGGAGTGACACTTAAGGGGTACTGGGTATCTTTTTAGGAGGATGGAAATGTTCTAAAATTAGACTGTGGTTATGGTTGCACAATTGTTTAAATATACTAAAAAACATTGAATTGCATACTTAAAAGGGATGAGTGGCATGATACGCAAATTGCTTCTCAATGAGGCTGTTTAAAATTCCTAATAAAAGCCTCAGGGACAGGTGTTCCCAGTTTGGGGCTTCCAAGGTTCTCAGGACATGACCTTGAGAAAGTTTCTTTCCTCCTCCAAGCTTTGGGAATTGCCATTAAAAACAACAAAACCCAAAGAAAAACCCCAAAACCCATCTTCCTCATAGCTCTTACAGCCGTGTGTGCATGAACTCTCCCTGCAAGAGGAAACAACTGAAGTCCAGACAGGAAACCCACCCTCCAAAGGTCTTACAAGTCAGAACTTAGCTGAGTCTAGGTTTAAATTGGCTCTGGCCTGATTCTGTTAGGAACAAGGAAATTGAGAACTAAGAATGTGACATTGATAGACAGGAATAGGGAACTTTTGCATAGGCCAAAAGGAACTAGAAGAGAACACAGGGTACAGGATAAGGTTGAGCCAGACCCCACCCTGTTCCCGCGCAGCTTCTGCTGTTCCCGTGCGGCTTCTGCTGTTCCCGTGCACGGCCTCTGTAAGCAAATAGCTAACTGCCATGTCTGCTTCTGTGCAACGCTTGCTTGCTCCCCCCTTTATAAGGACTTAGCTGTAAGCACCAGGCGTGACTCTCATTTGCAGCCCCCTTGGGCACCGTGTCCCCGGACTACCCTGAGAGCTCGCCCCTGCGCAGGTTAAACTTGGCCAATAAAATAACATCATAAACCCTGAAAGTCTCCAATATTTGTTCTCACGTGTGGTGGATTCAACAATTCCAAATTCTTTGCTCTCAACCACCCACTGCCCCTTCCCCAATGAGCCTAATGTGTCCCTGAGCTGGTGCTCACCCAGGAAGTTCTGGGCTCCCTCCCATTGGGGAACCCCAAGCTTGCCAGGGGAGCGGCTGCATAATTTGCCAGAGGGTCCAGTGCAAAAGGTAAAAGCAGAGCATCTTCAAAAACCAGGGGAAAAGCTTTTCCTTTCTTCCGCATCTCTGGACCTATCAGGGTGGATTTTGTTTGCAGGGTGGAGCAGGGGGTGGGGGCCCTGACCCTGCCGACACCCCCCCCCATGCAGGCCCCCCAGGGAGGTGACGGGAGGTGGGACATCATGCCCCTTTGTCCCTGGGTACGTCGCTTAGCGAACAAAAATCAAAGAACTGTTAAGAATTTCCAGAGGGTGACCACAGGGCACGCAAACTCGTGCAATTGCAACCAGTGCACGGCCAGCTTGCACCAAAGCCTCTACCAGGGTCCGGGAGGGGACAGGCCTTGCAAGACCTCTGCAACCAGTATCTTCTGCAAGAGTTCCTTTTCCATTTGGTGCTAAGTATATAGATATGCAGCCGCTCAGACTTGAACGTGCCTTTCTGGGGGAAATGCAGGCTCTGATTCTGAAGATTCTGCCTTGGAGGTGCGAGGGACTTAAGAAAGCGATTTGAGTATGTCAACTTCGTTTCCTAACGAAGTTCTCGCATTAACGCCAACAGTCTGTCCGCTCCATTCTCCGGGGTTTTCTATGTAAACAATCCTACCCTTGTTGGTCAGTAGAAAAAGACAGGTGTGTGTCTTCCTTCCTACCTGTTATTTCCTTAAGAAGTTCCCTTTGCTCCTATCTGCTGAGCGTTTCTGGTTTGTAAACACCAAGGGGTGTCGAGTTTCGTCAGATGAGTTTTCCACACCCTTCCAGCATGCTGGGGCCCTGCGGCTACTGTTCTGTGCTGCAAGCTGGCAGGCGAGGGTCAGTCTCAACTGTTCCCTGGTTGGTGTACAGGGCCAGGCTGCAGCGGGGGGGGGGGGGGGTGACCACCCAAGCTGGCCCGGGGCCGGCCCCAGGACCCAGATGTTTAGGCTTAGCTGCCTGGCCAAGCAGGGGATAGAATGACTGGGTCATTAAGCAGCCACTTCTTCTGGCCGGGCAGAAGGTGGCAGTGGTAGAGTACACGACAGCAACCCCCCCTCCTATCCTGGCTGGCAGAGAGGGCGGCTGGGGGCCCAGACCCCACCCTGGAAACTGGTTTTCTTGGGGGGTGACCCAGAGCTAATGTTCACTGGCTCCCCCGTGGGAATGGAAACGGTCACTTTTCTTCCCAGTGGGGGTCCACGCTCTGACCCCCTCTGCTCCCCAGGACTGGAAGGCCTCCCCGCATCTCCCCAGAGTGCCCGTCAGCAGTTATTTAAGTCTGGGGCTTAACGAGGTTGGGGAATGGAGAATTCTCCATGTGCTCTTCCATCTGCTAGCCGGGGGCAGGCAGCCCATCGATCAGGACCCCCAGACAACACCCCCCGCCCTGGTGAGTAACTGGACTCTGCTGGCCTTTGCAGCACCGCGGCGGGGGTGCCAGCCTCTGTGACCTTCCACCACCTCTGAGCAGGCTCCTGCTGGGGGCAGGAGGAGGAGGGGATGGCTTCCTACTGAGGCTGAGGGGCCAGAGGTGGACCTGGGGTCTCCCAAGCCAGCCCCCAATTTCCAAACCAGTGAGCTGAGGCACATGGAGGCAGGGATCTGCCAAGGTCACACAGGAGGGCCGGGTATGGAGGCAGCCAAGACGGGGGACCAGCCACAGGCAAAGCCTGGGGAACCCGCTTCATGTTATTCTGGTTTGAGTCCCGGCTCTGCTGGGTGGCCCTGGGCAAGGCGCTTAGCCTCTCTGAGCCCCAGGGTCCTCTCTGAATGGGGGTCCCAGAAGGGCCTGGACAGGGTGCAGGAAGAGTCCACACGGATATGGTCGCTGGGTTCACAACACCTGCCACGGGCCACGCTCCAGCCTTTCCGTGCACCCACTCAGTCTTCACGGCCACCCCACAGCGAGGTGGGCGCTATTCCATCCCATTTTATGGGGAAGAAAATGAGGCTCAAACAAAAGAGATAAACTTCAGAGTCCCACTGCCGGAACCCAAGTGGGTCTGATACAAGCAGGCCCTGGGTCGGATGTGTGGCTCCACCACCTACTCCCTGACCTGCAAAATGGGGGTCAATAAAGTAACAGCTGTCACATGCTAAAGACTTAGAGAGAGCTGGGCTCTGACCTAAGCACTTATGGGTAAATTAATTTTGTCATTTAATCATCACAGCACCCCCCCCCACGAGGTATGGGCTGTTATTATTCTCCCTCGTCTAGCTGAGGAAACCCACACCATGAGGTTGCTTGGAACCACACCCCACAGGGACTCAAACTCTAGGCTTTCAGGCTCCGAAGGCTGAGCAGAGCCAACGGCAGCCCCCACCTCCAGCAGGCGGACCCAAAACAAAATGACAACGTGCACGCAAAGCCCTTAAAACAGAGCCTGACACTCAGAAAGCGCCTGACGGTTATTAGTCATTTATTATTGTTATGCACTTGTTCATTCAAAAGACATTTATTGAGTGCATACTCTGTGTCAGGCTCTCTTCTAAAAGCCAGGAATGCAGCAGTGAACGAGACAAAGATCCCTGCCCTCATGGGCTGCATCATCGTATCATCACCACCATCACCATCACCACACATTCCCATCACCTTCATCATCAGATCCATCAAAATCCTTCTCACCACCATCATCACCTTGCCCACAGGCCTGTGGGATTCATAAATCAGGTTCAGTCTTGTGAGTCTTTCTCTCCAGGGTTTCCCTAGAGCCCCAGAAACTGTCATTCACATCTGGTTTTTATTTAGGTATTTTGGTTTTCTTTCTTTGGTTGGGAGTAGGAAGGAGGGCCTGTTGGTCTCCAGCCCCCCCCATCCCAAAGGCAGTCACACGTCTCCCCTCAGAGGCTTGTCCTCCTCCTCCGGGGTGGTTGGCATGAGTGTGCTGGGGACCCAGGAGGCCACCTCCACCACCCTCTTGACAGCCTCACCCAGCTGCCCCAAACCCTGGGCAGCCTGCACCAGCTGGGTCAGTCCCAGCCCCAGGGCCTGGTGCTCCTGCTGCTCCCGCTCCAGGGCCTGGGTCAGCCTCTGCAGCTGGGCACCCACGTCCCTCACAGCAGCCACCAGCTCCACCAGGGCAGGCGGCTCGCAAGCCATGACCCTTACGGGTGGTGGGGGGGCCACGCAGGGGCCAAGGGGAACGGGGCTCTGCCCGGGGGTCAGCCTTGCAGTGAGGTGGTCAGGGGGAGGTGGATCCAGGGGGTGGGCCGTGGGGGAGAGGAGGAGGTCAGGGATCCCAGCGGGGTCAGAGGTGGAGTGTGGGGTCTGGGTAGGTGCAGTAGATGGTTTGGGGCTCTGGCTTCTGGGTGCTTTGAAGTCCTCAGTGGACAGTGAGTCCACGCTTGTGGCTGAAGGGGGCCTGGAGGGGCTGGAATCCCAGGCTGGGGAGGACTCTGGGCTCTGCCCCTGGGAAGTGGAGGGGTGAGGGGCCCCAGTGGAGGTCGAGTGCTGGGGCAGGCTGGGTTTGACTGTTGGTGCTGGAGTGGGAGAGAGAAGGTCTGTCCCAGACAAAGTGGGAAGGGACTGAGTAGTGATCACAGGGATTGTGGTGGGGCAGGAAGTCGTGGTGGGGG
>PVKY010000044.1:0-100599 GCA_004027775.1 Bradypus variegatus | reverse complement strand
GGGGAGAGGGGTCAGGGTATTATGGAGTTGTAGGTATGGGATTTGTACTGTTTTAGCATACGTTCCTGTACAATTGAACTTATTTCAAAATAAAATTTATTAATAAAAAAAGAAAAAAAAAAAAAAAGAAACAAAGCAGGAGTTCAGACGTCAGGGCCAGCTTGGCCGGATGTGCACGCCCTCCCAAGCCACTGACTCAGGGCCCCTTACCTTCCCACGCAGTCGGGTCTGGTACCCGGCTTATGCCGGCACCAAGTCTTCAGAGCAGGAGGAAAACTTCCAGCCGTGGGAAGAGGGCGGCTGCCGGCACAGGGAGCCAGGCAAGTACAAGGGATGGGGGAGGGGCCTTGGGCACTTCCAGGTTGGCTTCACTTGCTCAGTGATCATTTATCAAGCATCTGCCTCGAGCCAGGCTCTGTATCAGGCATGGAGTTTTCAGGGTCTGAGAAGATACACTTGTCCTGCCCCCAAGTCCTGGATAGGGGTGCACTAGACAGCCAGGTGAGGCCAGGCACTGCCTGTCATTGTGCCGCCCTCCATTGTGCCATCCCTGTCCCTTCCCGCACCAGCCCCCAGCCCCCCTCTAACACGGGTTGAAACCTCCTGATGCCAGGTCTGGTGCTTGCCCCCCCCCACACACACACATAAGGCCCTGCCATTGCCACAGGTAAGGCGAACTGTGGCTCAGCAAGGTAAAGGCCCAAGGTCAAGGAGTGGGCAAGGACAAAACCAGGCTGGCTCCCATTCCAGTGCCCTCTCGCTGACGAAGGCCACTGTTCTCAGTGACTCGGGAGGCAGTGAGACTTGGGTTCACACCCAGGCTTTGCTACTTAGTGCCTGGTGATCTTGGGTAGCCATTGCCACCACACTTAGCCTCAAGTTCCCACTTACATAAAGAGCCCCTTGGGCCTGTTAGGAGGATGTAAGGGGCAGTTGTAATGATTTCTTATAAAGTTTCTCTTTCCCCTTTCTAAGGAAATTCTCTCTGCTTTAAACTAACCCTGTTGAGGTTTGTATTAGTTCCCTGGCTACAAAGAAGGAAAGGTTTGGAGACGTTAAGTGTCTTGCCCAAGATCCACAGTACAAGTCAGACTCTCCAGAGCCTGTGCTCTTTCCAGCACGCATGACCTTGGAAGAAATTAATGATTCCTTCTCTGTAAGGGGTCCATCTGGGACCAAAAGGGACCTCTAGAAAAATACTTCCCAGTGGTGAGGAATGCTCTCTGAGCATCCTGACCCTCTCCCTGGGAAGCCTAACATCCTGGGTAATAATCCTGGCTCTGCTGCAGGTCAGATGACCTTGGGTAATTCCCATACTGAGCCTCAGTTTCCTCCCCTCCTTAAAATGGGAGTAGGAGTTAAGTAAGTTTGGACACAGGGCATTCTCTGTCCTTCTTAGTTCCACTTGCCCACTCCTCCCCAGGCTTCCCTCTCCAGGGAGTCTCCAGGCTTGGGTCCCACAACCAGGGCAGGAGATAACTGCTGAAGGATCCTCTAACTTCTCAGAAGTCTGGTCTCCATCCAGGGCTGGGGCTACAGGAGCCCACCTGAGAGGTCTTTCTGATGCCCTGGTTCTTCTCTTCCGGCCTCGACCCTGGCTGGGGAGAAATAGTGTCTGAGGGCACCAGAGACCCAGGCACAGGCCCTGGGGGAGGCAGAAGTAGGGGCAGGGGCTACTCTGGGCTCCTTCCTTGGTCTCTGTGACTTCTGGGTTCTGCTAGACATGCAGGATGTTGGAGGTGGCCTGACTTGGAAGGGGCTCCCAGGCCCGAGGTGCACAAAATATAATGAAATTCCCTGGCCAAGTTCATGGGAGGAGCTGCGTTGCCTTCACATGAACACGGGCATCAGCCAAATAAAATGCCACATACACGGCCCACTTTCCCCAGCCTGCACCACAGCTCCCGCAGGTGGGACTGTGCTTCCATGGAAAAAAAAATAAAAAAAGAATTCTGCGCTCTGGAGAGAACGAGGAAGAGTCGCATATGGAGAGAACTGCCAAGACGCCCACAGCCAAGCCTGAGGTAAGGCTGCAAGTGCTTTGGAAAGAATTTCTGGCAACCCTGGCTCATCATTTTTCACCGAGTTGTCCAGTGTTCCTCCAAGAAGGGCAGCATTAGGAGATTAAATGGCTCTCTGCCCCACAGGATCCAGCAGGTGGAAGAGCTGCACCCCTACCGTGGCGACTTGCTTGGTTCTCGTTTGCATTCAGATAAGCAGTTTTAGTTGCATAAAATGATGGGCTCTGTTTGTGTGTGTGTGTGCCTCCCCAACCCCCCATAAAATTAATACTCATTAAATAAAGTTTGGAAAATACATGCACACAAAACAAAAGAGAAAGTACACAGCACCATCTCACTGCAAGTGCTTTTCACATTCTGGTGCTTTCCTTTCATGCCTTTGTTTCCCCGGCTGCTTTAGAACGTGCTCCCTAGTCCCCTGCTTGGTACATTTAAGATTTTGTGAGCATTTGCCTTTCATTCTAAGTTCCTTCTCTGCTGAGAGGCTGCTCTCTGTTTGCAATCTCTGTTTCCATTTTCTGCTGTTCTAAACAAACAGGTGATGAATACCTGTGTGCCAAAAGCATTTCCTGAATTATGAAATGTTTCCTTAGGGTTGTTTTTCAGAGGTGGGGTGGTGGGTTGGATTGGAGGACAGAGATGAAGGCTTTAGATCCAAAGGTCCTCTTTAAAGAGTAAATCTGTGCCCGTGCAAGCCAGAGGCAGCCACAGGCAGGAGCCCCAGCCAGCCATTCTCCCAGCCTCTACCTGGGAGTGGTCCACATTCTGTCCTTGAAATGGTCAGAGGACATTCCTGGGGAGAATTTTCCCTCTGGTCAAGGACCACGAGGATGGGGTATTGCCCCAGTCATCATGGAAAGAGGACTCGGAGCTCCTGGGGAAACAGGGGCCTATTTGCAGCAGCCCCCTGAGTCAGAGACTGAAGATTTATCACTGGGCCAACTCTGCCACTGACTAGCTGTGTGGCCTTGGGCAAGTTACTCAACCTCTCTGAGCTAGTTTCCTCCCCTGTAGAGTGGCGCTAATAATGGCACCCACTTTCCTAGGGTTGTTGCAAATGTTAAATGAAATCATGTACATAATGCTCTTGGCCCAGTGTTGGCTATGTCACTGTAGGCAGATGGCATGTTGTTATAATGACTGCGTTAGCTCCCTAGCCCACTCTGGCCCTAAGCCTTCCTCTGACTTCTCTGCCTTCCTTTCTGCATGGGTAACCGGGGCTGAGAAGGATTTCTGCCTCCTAAAGTTGCTGGGAAGCAAATAGGTCTATTGAGGCTGGCAAACAGCACTATAAACTGCAGGGAGCTGTGTAGTGACTTGCTTTGCAAGTTGTTGGTGTCCTCACCAAGGGGAACTCACTGCCTGTGAATTAGGCCTCCAGGGCAGCTCTGGGTGATACAGTCTCTTCTTCCAAGAAGCCAAAGCCTGTTTCTGGCTCTACAGAACACACAGGCACCAAGTTCCACAGAATTCCAATTCCAAAGCCCGGGATCCTGGGGGGGCCCAGCACTGGGGTCCATCCTCAATTTCATCATTCCCAGCTGTGTGTCCTTAGACAAGTGTGTCTGCCTCTCTGAACCTCATGTTCCTTGTCTGTAAAATGGCAGCTCTGGTTACTGCCCCCCAGGGCTATTAAAAATCACCAGGCACACAGTAGATGCTCATTATATGCAATTTTCCTTTCTCCTGCAGATCATGAAGGGGAAGTCATGGAGAGGGGGAGACTATATTTCTGGAGAAAGATTTGGGAGAAGGAGACTAAATTCTGGAGAAAACCAAGAATTGGGTTTGAGCTGTAGTGGATCACCTTTCTCAGCCCTGCCTACTTCCAGCTCAGAGGCCAAAATGTCGTTCCTCAGAAAGGACAGTTAAGTCCAGGATTCAGACTCAGATCCAGAGAGAGACTCCAGAGCTGGGCTGTTAGCCTCTGCTCTGCTCTTCTGCCTCTCCATGAAGGGAATGATGGTGGTGAGCAAGCGGACGAGTTCATGGAACACCCACTTATTGATCCCTTGTGTAACAGGCCTGTGACAGCTGCTAGGGTGAAAGATGAGGCTGTCCCAGTAGAAGCTTCCTAAATGCAGCTCAAAGTAGGGGCAAGACCACTGGACAGAGGGTCAGAAGGCCTCGGCTTGAGTCCTAGGTCTCCCGCTTCTAAGAACCAAAGAGAAAGGACCAGCGTTGAGTACCTACTGTGTGCCGGGAGTGCCTTATCCCTTCACCTCTCAGAGCTGCACTTTCCTCTCTGTGGGGTAGGACAGAGCGCCCAGCACATTCAGTGAGCACCTACTGTGTGTGTTACCTACAACCTCCTTCTTTCTTTTCCCAAAGTCAGTACTGTTATTGCTCATATATTACAAATGAGAAACAGAGGCTCAGAGAGATTGCCACTTGCCCCAGATCACACAGCTGATAAATTTGCTGGCTCCAGAGGCGGAGCCACCTTTCCAAGCTGCCTCGGGTAGAGTGAAGGAGAGATGTGTCTGGAATTGTCTGGCCCCCTGTGATGCTCCACTGACCACTGACGGTGCTCCAGGAAGACGGCTAGGGCAGTAAGGATAAAAGGCAGCACTGGCCAGGGTTGGGATCCGGGGTCCACAAGGGAGGGGAAGGGCGGGCCGGGAGCATGACTGTGTGTTCAGTTTGCCAGTGCCTCTCCCAGGGTGAAAGAGCTCCCAAAGTGAGCATGCCGCCTCCTCCCACCCCCTTCCCGCACACCAGCAGTGGGCGTGTGCACACCCATGCACATGTGCACTCATGGCTGAGGGGCGTGGTGGTGCGTGGGCATACACAGGCTGACAGGGATGTGTAAAGTGGACACACTTGTGTGGATGTGTGAGTGGCTGTGGGCATGTGTGTGGGCCTGTGCGGTACGTATCTGCTGGTGGCCTGTGTGGTACGTGTGTGTTGGTGCGTGTGCAAATGTGAAGGCATATGTGGCTGGGAACGTTGACGTGGCAGTAGTTATCCACATGTGGCAGGTGTGGACAGTTGCCTCTGAGGGATGGGGCATGCATGTGGTGGGGGCTGCCCACAGGGGGAAGCTGTGAAGATGCCAGAAGCAGCCATATGTGGGTGTGGGCTGGGGCAAGGATTCCCCAAGGAGTCCGCTGCCCAACACATGCCCCAGCCCTGGCATTTCCTCGGCCCCAGCCCCTGCCAGAAGCTAGACACAGGGTGGGACCTGCCCTGACATCACAGCAGCCACCCACCAGTGTCCCCTTCCCCCAGGGAGCAGAGACTTGCCCAAGCCCACCCAGCCTTGGCCACAGCAGCCACCCCTCCTCCATTTCCCCAGAGTCGGAGGCGAGGGGGCTCCCCTCAACTCCTGCAGCCAAGGAACACAGGGAGACCCAAGCAGGCAGGCATGTAAGAAAGTTCCTAAAACATAAGGGAGACATTTGCTAGGTGATACTCTTTAAGGACCATTTCCTCCGTGGCAGCTATTTTATGTGACTTCTCATAACCACCTTCCAAAATGGGTATTCTCCTCACTCCCATTTTATGGAAAGGGAACCTGAGGCCTGGAGAGGGGGCAGAAGCCATTCCTCCAAGACTGCCCTGGCCCTCCGTCCCCATCTGCCCAACAGAAGGCCTCACTGGCATTTGCTGATGGCCCAGTTTGCAGGGGAGGCAGGAGATGGGCTCCCAGGCCCTCCCACTCCTCCCCTCCTCAATGCGTGACTCTAGCTGTTCTGGCCCCTTCTCATCTGTTAAATGGGCACGAGAATCCCAGCCGCTTCCTCTGGGAGCAAAGCCAGCTGTGGCCAAGTGCTTAGCATTTTTATGGCAGCTTAAGATGCACAGAAATGCTGGGGACCCAACCTGGCCTGTCCCCCAGAGCAAAGAGCTGGGTGGCCTGGGAGGAGCCTGGGGTCCCTGCTGCTGCTGGGCAGTCTGGGCTTCAAGCTCACCCTCCGTGAGCCTCAGCTTTGACCCAGTAAGTAGGGCCACCCCTTGCCCCACTCCTGCCTAGAGGTGGGTGTGGGCGTGGGAGGGGCTCCAGGACATGGGACAGAGTGAGACAGGACAGTGCCCTGGCCTGGCCCAAGCAGGAGCCCCGTGTAGGGCAATTTCCCATCCTGGCACTGGCTGCTCAGCCTTAGGAGGGAGGCCTGGGCTTCCTGGCGTTTCCGGAGCTGCCGGGCGCCAGGGTGGGGGCCGGGACTGGCACTGATCATAGCTCCACAGCCAATTGCTCATTAATCCACCCTCCACAGCTGCTTCAAAAAATTTAATTAGCCTGGAAGAGCTGCTGGCAGCCTGCCAGGAAGGCCCCCCCACAAAGCAGGGGCCCACAGAGTCTCCTGACAGCCCCCCACACACACTGCAGGGAGGATCCCTGACAGGAGGGACTCCCCCCACTGCAGTCTAGGAATGTGCCCCTCCCTCGACTTAGGGACCTGCCCCACCTTGGCTCTGCCAGGTGGGGCTTCTCTAATCCCATTGGACAGATAAGGAAACCAAGAATCAGGGGACCAGGAGGAGCACAAGCTCACCCAGCAAATAAGGTGGGGCCCACTCGGCAGTGCTCAGGAGGGAAGGAATACTTAAAGAGGCTTGAAGGAGGGGTGTGCCCAGCTGGGAGGAGACAGAGCTGAGTCCCCTCAAAATGCCAGCAGGGGACCCACCTGGCCTTCTCCCCATGCGGAAGAAATTGAGGTGCCAGCAACTTATAACCTAGACAGAGGGACCCAGGGTAGACATCAGGTGGGACTTCCAGGCTGCAGGAAGGGGCTGCACCGAATGCTGGAAGACAAGAATAGGCGGGATGAGATCTAGACTCCAAGGGAGGTGGGCATCTGTCCACTCTGGGAGGCCCAGACCACCCCCCCCCAGAGTTGGGGCCCGTACCCCTCAGGGAGCTTGGCGGGAGCTGGGTCTTTGGTAGGATGGTCCCCAGGGCTGCTCTCGCTCCTGGGAGCACTGTGAGCCCAGGTCTGGGTACAATGTGACCCAGGGCACGGGCACGCGCGGGAAGCAGCCACTGCCCCCCAGACCTTTCTGAGTCTCCATCAGCCACCAGTTAGGCACCCTGGGGGAGGATGGATATGTGTGCATTCATCAGAGCTCAGAGGGGGACACAGAACACCCAGTGAGCAGGAACTCTGCCCCGGGTGTCAAGTCCAAGGCTGAACTCACTGCCTTCCCCAGCCTGCCTTTCCCATCTCAGAGAATGCTCACCTCCCCACCCCCCAACCACCCAGGTTCCCAAGCCAGACCCTACCACCTCCTTCATCTTCAACCCTCGCATCCAGCCTCCACCCAGCCTTGCCGAAGCCTCCTCCTAAACCCTCCGCATCCATCCATTTCCCAAATGCTTTCTGTCCCACCAGAATCCACGCCACCATCATCACCCCTCTGGATTCCTGCCAAGCCTTGGTCACGTTTCCCTGCTCTGCATGCTCCCACTACCAACACACACACATACACACATGTCACTTTAGCTGTCAAGTGGGATCTTTCCAAACTTCAAATCTGATCAGGTCACTCAGCCCACCCCACTCCCCCCACCACTGCCCCCCATAACCCAGCCTTCGTGGTGCCCTGCCTTGGCCTGCCCACCACACCGAGACCCCGAGAAACAATGTCAACTACAGCTTCAGGGGTCAGCCAGCTCTGGGTCTGAATCCCGGGTGGGCCATGTGGGGACCGTGTGCCCTCAGATGAGTCACCTCACCTCTCTGAGTCCTTTCCTCCGTGAGACACAGGATGCTGATGATCTACAGACATGAGGACTTAGTGAGATACCCACGGACAGCTCTGGCTCAGTGCCCAGCGTGCAGTAGGCCTGCACTGAATGGTACTGGTCTGCCTGGCTAACTCCCACTTGCCTCTCAACACTCACCTTGGATGTCACAAGCCTTCGCTGACCGTCCAGCTGGCCCTCTGGCATCCTATGGCCCCCTTAGCGCCCCTTCTACATTTGTCCTTTCTGATCTGTCTCTACCTGTGAGCTTTTCAGTTAACAGGACCTGGCATAAGTGCCTCATCACATATGATGAATGAATGAATGCATGAAAGAAAGAATGAAGCTTGAATCCCTGTAGATGGGCATGCGGGGATGTGGTCACATGGAGAAGTACACACACATACACGCAGCACCGCCCTCTAGCATCTGTGCCCAAGATGGGCTAAGGGTCAGAAGGGGGCCCCAAGTCGGTCCATCTTCACTCGGGAGTGTTACCCAACCCCCCTCCCCCACTGCCCAGCAGCACAGTCTGGCTTAGCCTGAGCCTAAGAAGAAACAGCAAGACCCATTTTCCCTGGAGAACGGGAAGGAGCCTGAGGCTCCGAGGGAGTGTGCACCTGCCTAGATCAGACAGCACCCCAAGGGGGCAACTGTGCCTGAGCCACTCTGGCCCTGCAGGGGGGAGCCCAGGAGGCACTGAAGCCTCTGGGAAGGGCTGCCTGGGGTGGGGGGTGCAGGCTGCAAGCTGTTGAGTGCCCAGGCCTGGCAGTGCCTCCAAACGCCCACTCACACCAGCCGTTGGCTTCCAGAGCCTGCCCACGAGCTAGTGGGCATGCTGGGCCCAGGCTGCCCCGGGTGTCCTGCCAGGAAGAGGCAGCTTCTGGGAGAGTGGTTAGCAGGGGAGGGGATGGGCAGGGCCCACCCCCCAAAGATGAGGACGCCAGGCTAAGGACTAGCCAACCCCCCCACCCCCCAAATTGCAGTGTGGCCTGGGACAAGTTGCAGCCCTTGTAGGGCCTCGGGTTCCTCAGGCAGTCCGGGGGCGGGGGCAGGCAGTGGGCCCCACCGCTCCCTCCACCCTGACCACCCAGGATTGGGGGGATTTTTCTGGTCCCAGCAAGGGGCAGTGTGCCGAGGGCTGTAGCCACAAGAGGGCGCCCGAGCTTCACTCCACAGGGAGCCCAGGTGCGGAGGCCTGAGGGTGGGGCTTAGCGCCTGGGAGGGGACGGGCTGAGCCGGGCAGAAACTTAGGGTGGGGGCGCAGGGGCCATGGCCCACACTTTACCTCTTTTTATCTGTCAGCAACACTGAATGACTTCAGCAAATGTTTGCTGAATAAACACATGAATGAGCAAGTTGAATGTAGTAATATTAGGTGTTTTACTTACAAAGAAAGTAGCTCCGAGTGACTCAGCGGTTTGCCCCAGTTACACAGCTGGTAACTGAGGATCGGGTTATTCCTCCCCCACACTGTCCCCTCCCCACCTGCGCGTCCTGGACAGGCTGCTGAAAAGCCCTGCCCAGCCCCCTACAGGACCCTGTGGCCACAGAGGCGGAGCCCTTCTCTGGAAAGCGCCAAGTGATAATGCTCATAAGTAACAAAAAGGTCTTAGCATGTGCCAAGCATTACTTTTAGTGCTTTATACACCTTAATTTCAGCGCTTTATACACACCTGTGAAGGGCCATTATCCTCTGACTACAGGTGAAGCCATAAGGCATAAGAGAGGTTAAGCAACTTGCCGGAGGCCACACAGCCTATAGCGGGAGCATCTCCCCACCATACCATGCCTCTGGGGAGACCGGTTTTCCTGGAGGAGGAGCGGCCCCAGGAAGGGCCCCAGGACCTTAGGCAGCTGCAGCCAGCCCAGCCCCCAGGCAGTTTCTAGTCGCAGAGGCGAGTTAGCTCCAGGCCTAACACATACTAAAGAGGAGGGCAGAGGTGCAGAGGATTCCCTCCAGGAAGGGGCCCCTAGCCAGCTGGGGGTGTCAGGGGTGAACTGAGGAGAGGAAACCCCTGAGCTGAATCTCCAAGGAAAAAGCAGAGCAGAAGGAAGGAAGGGTGTCCCAGGCAGGGCGCTCCGCATGTGTGGCAGCCCTGAGTGGGAGCTGGGTGGTGGGTGGTGGTGGAGCAACGGTGAGGCCAGAGCAGCCGGGCCAGGGAGCACATGGAGCAGGGCCGTCAGACCCAGCAGCCCTGGGAGCCATGCAGGGAGGTGTGGGCCTTACCCTGAGCAATCGTGCACTTGGGAAGGGAGCTCTGCCCGGGAGAGGCTTAGAAGGATCTGGGAGGAGGGTCCCGTGGGTGTGCTCGTTGTCACCCACATGCTCCCCTCCTCTGGGGCCTGCACACCTGATCCTCGAGGGCTTCTCATTCTGGACCCAGCGGGAGCTACCTGAGTCAGGAGAAGCTGGCCAGGTGTGGCAGGGAGAGGGTGAGGGTGGGCTTGCTGGGTGGGGTCATATCCAGGCCGTCCCCAGCTGGGTCCCCGTTGACTACTGCTGAAGCCAGACTCAGGCCGGAGCAGCGGGTCATCGTCATCATGACATCATGGTGGGGTCATCCAGGGGTCATCTGGGCTCACAGTGCGGCCACAAAAGCTCATCACCAGCTTTCCAGGCCCTTCTCTCTGGATGGGTGCCCCTGGCTGCCTCGGGAGGGTCTGTGGGGTGAGGGGTGGATGTTACAGCAGCACCACCCGCATCAGGCGCCCAGAGCCTCGAGCCATTAGGCCGGCTCTGGAGGCCAGAGCCTGGTGGCTGCACAGAGCCTGAGGCCGGACATGGGACGTGGGGCACCGGCTGGGTCCAGGCCTGCTGCCCTCTGCGCTGCCAGCCCCAAGTCCAGCCCAGTGCTTGTGTCCATGCCTGGGTGCCCCTGGGGGACCTGACGGCCACCCCCTGAGAGCCTCTGTCCTGGAAGGGGGGCACTCCTGCCCCCTCCCAGCCTCCCTGGGGCACCTTATGGGGCTCCTAGACTCGTGCCAAGGCAGCCACCTCACTCCACCAGTGGCTGCGAGGAGTGGGCCTGGAGGGGCCCGGGAGGGCAGTGAGAAGGCACCGTGGCAGCACCTGTGCCAGTGGGAGCAGAGGCCGGCAGGAAGGTGTCTGCAGGCCCCACAGGCCCCAGCGGTGGTCCCAAGATCCTTAGATCTTAATTCGCCTCTAATGAGGCTCACTCTGTGCAGTAATCTGCTTGGGTTATCTCTCCCAAGAGCTCAAGGGCATAATCCCAGAGATTAGGGGGGGAAATCAAGGTGCAGTGGCCAATTTAAGGCCACACTAGATAAGGGGTGGTATCTCTCTCAAACAACTACTGTAAGGGGGCTTCCTGCCCCGAGCTACCCTGGGAGCAGCTGCCCTCTCCAGAGGTCTGGGTCAGGGATCCCATTAATACAGAATTCTAACACGATTCCATCATTAGCCCAAGGTTCTGATTCTAGAATTCAAAAATGGGAACACCCACCATCATACAAGCTGAGACATCCCTCCTCCACTTTGGGGCCCCTCCCTCCCTCTATCAGCCAGCTGCCTCCCCCCACACCCCACCCCAGCCTGCCCTCCCCTCCCTTCACACCCATTCCCCAAAGATCTGAAGACCTGACTTCACCACCCCACATCCTGCCTTCATCCTAGAGTCCCTGGGACCCCCTGTTGATGCAGCCAAACCCCTGCCTGGTCATTTTGTGGCCCCTCTTCACCAACAACCTCTCTCCCCCTCCTCCCTTTCTCCAGGCTCTCCACACCAGGCCCCGCAGCACATGTCGTTCTCACCCAGGACAGACTGCCACGGATACTTCCTCCCACCCAGCGTCGGCCTCTCTGCCCACCACCCTCCATTCTTGCCTCTGGGGCCTGGCCTTCCCTCCCCTAGCTTGGCTCTTTGACCTCCTCGCACCACCCTTTCTCCTCCTCCCGGGTGCTCTTCTGTGCAGCCTGGATCCCAAGGTCTCCCACCCATGCTCCAAAGCCCCAACTTGGGACAAACCAACCGACCCTCTTCTGAGGAGCCGCCTGCCCCTGGGCCCTGGACCCCATCCTTTCCACTCTGCTCTCCTCCCTTCTTCCCCTCCACCCACAAACATGCTTACGTCTTGTTAGCAAGCTTCTAAAAGCCCTCCCTTGATCCTCAAGCCCCCCAGGCCCCATCTGTCTTCCCCTCTTCCCTGAGATCCTTCTTGCAGAGTTGCTTTTATACCCCATCTCCCCCTCCTTGCCTGCTACCCACTTGCTCAGCCCACCCCAGCCCACCCTATGCTCCATCAGAGCTCTTCCAACTGAGTCACTAATGAGCTCGTGGCCACATCCAGTGAGCGCTTTCCAGTTCTTGCCCAGACCCAATAGCAGGAGGCCATGGGGCTACAGGCCCCTCTCCTTCCTGCAGCCTCAGCTGTGCGCCCCATGACCCTGCACGCTGCTGGCCTTCCTCCCCTCTCTGGACGCCCCTCGTTCCCCTAGAGGGCCCCTCTGCCCATCCCTGGTCTCTGGACAACGGGGCTCTCCCTCAGGCCTGCTAGTTCCTTCCGCACTTCTCTTGGGTGTTTGCTCCTTCTAATGTGCTGATGACTCCTAAACCTGCCATCACCAGGCCTGAAACCCACATATCTCCTCACCTCCCAAACATCAGTGAACCACCCCCATATAACTCATGGAATCTTAACAACTCCACAAGTCAGGTATTATTATACTCACTTTACCGATGGGGCACTGAGGCCCAGAGAGGCTGACCATCTTGCTCCAGGTGTACCAGCTGGTAAGCTCAACCAAGCTCTCTCTCTCCTGAATACCCCACAAGAACCTCAGACTCACCACAACCGAAGTGCATGCATGAGCTTTGCCCTGAACCTCCTACTTCTGGCCAAGCTGGGCTTGGGTCAGACCTCAGACACTTTGACATAATGCCTGTGAAACGCACAGCACAGAGCACAGCATATGGTAAGTGCCCAATAAATGCCAGCACCCATTTGTCACGACGATCCTTCCTGCACCTCAGTTGCCTCGTTTGCAGGATGGAGTTGTTGGGAGATGCCCAGTCCCAGGGCCCGGCTGCGTGGGGGAGCACGCCAGCCTTTTTGTCCTTCATCAGCCAGAGCAGCGTTGACTGATAACCCTGCATGTTGGGCATAAATGCACTAGTTTTCCAAAGCAAAAATAAAACTCTAAGAAGCTGTAAAAACCCAGGAGTTTGAAAGCTTCCATGTAGGGTCAGTTAGGGTGAATTAGACCCTACAGATGTGAATCTACCCAACCACATAATGGCAACTTGGGCGGGTGCGCTTCAGAATGCTAATTCAGGCATCTGCTGAGGGGAGAGAGCCAGTCTTACCCTGCCTCCAAAGAACCAAGAAGGCCCCACAGGGAGGCTGTGTGGAATGAGGGGGACAGGGCTTCTGCTGCCCCTGGGTTGGATGATTTGGGGCAAGCCTGGGCCCCACTGGGAACCTCTGTTTCTTCTTCTGTAGAAGGGGATACCATGCCTTACACATGGAGAACTAGACTCAGGTCCTTGCAGGGGGTGGGGGGAGGAATACTTAAAGTTGGGTAGAGATCTCATTTTCAACCCCTGGGTAGAGATCTCGGGATGTGTAATAGTGGGCACAGAAAAAACAGGGGTTAAATTCACCAACACAAGGCAGAGTCACGTTCCACATCCACCGAAAACTTTTGCTCTGGGCAGGGGCAAGAGGGTGGGAGGCTAGATTCTGTCTCAGGAATCACCCTTTTTACTACTCAAGACCACATCCAGTGATGGTCATCCCTTCCCCCATTTTACAGATGGGGAGACCAGGGCCTGGCTTCAAAGCCAGGATTCTAACTCCTATACCTGGTTGTGCCCCTGCCCAGTAAGGCTACACCCAACCTGTGGCGCTGCCCCGCTCCCCTATTCCCCAACTGCCTGGCAAAGAACACAGATTCGGAACCCCCAGAGCCTGCGTCTGCACTTAAAAGCTGAGCAAACAGGAGCAGGCCTGTGCCCTGTCTCTATGCCTCAGTTTTCTCCCCTGTAAGATGGGGCTGATGATGGTAGCTGCCTCTGGAGATTAATGAAATAACTCGTGTAAAACACATGCACAGTGCCTGGCACGGAGTAAGTACTTAACCCCCACTAGACATTTTAAAGAGCCTCCCAGCCCACCCCTGACAATAACTGCAGATTATGAACTGATACTCAGAAGGGTTAAACAATTTGTCCAAGGTCACAGAGCTAGGGAGTGGGGGAGCAGGAGCCTGGGTTCAAATCAAGTCTGCTTGGCTCCAAAGGGGTCAAGAGGAAGGGTAGTAGGCCTGCAGGGGTCCCAAAGGCAGGGAAAGGAAGAGAGAGGGTTCAAAAAGGGAAGGAGGAGAAGAAAGGGAAGGGAGGGTTGGTGGGGAGGTTGCCAGGGCAGGGGGGGGCCAAGAGCAGGTAGAGAGTGGTCAGAGAGCTGGAGCCAGAAGGGGGTTTGGGGGTGCCCCGGCTGGCCGTGGGCTCCCTCCTTGCACTGTTCTCTGGTGGCCTTGCCAATCTGCCTGTACCACCCGCATCCTAATGAGGCACGGCGGGTTGTTCAGCAGAGACCCCACCGCTGTGGACAGAACAGCGTTCTGTCCAGCCTCCCCCAGAGGTTGTGAGCACCCTGCGGGGGCTCCAGTCTGAGCTGCTGGGGCACGAGGTGGGCCTGAGCCCCAGCAGCCAAAGGCCCGGGATGACCTCCTACCAATCCTGAACACCTGGGGCATCTGCAGGGTGGGCGGGGCCCTGTGTGAGGCCCGCCCACAGCTGCCAGGCTCAGTGCACCCGCTGGCAGGCCCCACCCACCTCTCCAGCAGCGGTTGACAGCTGGGATTCCTGGGGCATGACAAAGTCAGCCCCGCAGGGGCCGGGAGCCTGGCCTGGCAGCCTGGACTCAGTTCCAATTCCAGCTCTGGCTGCAAGCTGGCTGTGAGGCCACGGGCAGGTCACTTGTCCTTTCTGGGACTTGTTTCTCTGCTGCCAAAGAAGAGAGAGGGTGGGCCACAAGCTGAAATGACTTTTCCAACCCAGAGAATCTCAGGATTCTGGAACCACAGAAACCAAGGGTTGGAAAGAATCTCAAGCTATGATTTCCAACTACTAGTCTGCATACTGACAATGTGAGGATCCCCCGGGGAACTTGTGAAAATGTAAAATATTTGGGGCACCCTTTCAGATCTCCCAGAGCTAGGGCCTGGGCACCTGTGTATTTAACAGGTGTCCTACATCCATGTCCTCAGTGGGTTTGCTGGACTCCTGCCACTTTGGAATTGGAGGGGTTCCTTGCAGAGACAGGATGCCCAGAGATCCCCAAGCACCCCCAAATCCTTGAAGTTGTCAACTCCTCCCGGAATTCTAGAGTCTGCTGGTGTCTCCGTAGGTCTTGCCTGAATGCCCCCAGCCCCCACCCCCTGTGGCCTCTCGCATCCCAGAGGGCTGCACTGGTTGTGCTGTGTCCCACATCCCTGTCTCAACACAGACTCACAGACGCTGGGCTCCTTGACAGCCAGCCCAGGACCCGGAGCCCCCACACCAAGCTGAGCCTAGAGATCAGCTCTACCATACACCCACACACATGACCCTGGGTGGTCACACCCACCTGGGCCTCAGTTTCCCCATCTGCAAAAGCCTAGGTAGATTCTATGGGGTCCTTTGGCTCTGATGTTTCCTGCCCAAAGTAGGTGTAAATACACATTTGTTTAGACAAAAAAATCACCCCAAAGAATGAGTCCTCATTGGCAGGGGAATTGTAGGCAGCTGGTGGGAGGTGTTTTAGAAGGAGTGGTTAAGAGTGCCAGCTCTGGAGTCAGGCTGCCTGAGTCTCAGTTTTCTCATCTGTAGGATGAGATAATCATAGGGCAGAATGACGACCAAATGAGACAAGGCACGGAAGCAGTTGAAAGAGCACTTGGCACATAACAAGTGCTCAGTGGAGCTTGGCTCCTATCAGTGTCCCGGAGCTCATGGCTCAGCAAGGCCCTGGAGTCCACCTAGGGGTCCATCCAGGTGGGTGGGGTGGGGTGGGAGAATGGAGTGTGGCAGCAGTGCCTACCTAGTGCCACCAGAGGGCGCCACCATGCAGCCAAAGCCTCCCAGGTGTGCCAAGGCCTGACTCAGCTTGCCCAGGCGAGGCCAGTCACAAGAGGGAGGCAGCACCAGCCAAAGACCCGCCAGCAGGGAGGGTGGAAAGCCGGCTACCCATGCAGCCCTTCTCCAGAAGATGCCCCATGCCCCCTAGGCCTGACATTCAGTCCCATTCTATCACAGCTTGTGACCAACAGCAGCCCACAGGGCACATGGAGCTTCCCACCTGGGCCATTAGCCCCATTCAACAGATGGGGAAACTGAGGTCTGGGAGTGGGAGAAGCCAGCTTCAGGTCACGGGGTGAACTCTGGTCTCCCCATTCAGTGCCTGCCCCACTGAGCACCCCATGGTGTGACACACACACAACCAGGGCTGGGGAGCTAGTGCCCATACACACCCCGAAGTTCCTGGGCCAGTGTGGAGATGGACTGGGAAAGAAGCAAGTCTGATGGTGAAGGGACATCAGGGATGGAGGGATGGAGAGGCAGCTGGGGGTGCATGGAGAGGGACAGAGTCAGGAAACAGTGGGGGAGACAGGGCAGCACAGAAGAGAGATGTGGGAGAGACATTTCAAAGACAGAAGAAAAATGCATGGAATAGAGAGAGACACAGAGAGAAGCATGGAAAGGAAAGACAGAGGGACAGAACCCTGAGAGAAAACAGAGAGCAGGTGAGAGAGAGCCGAGAGGAGAGAGAACAGAGGCAGCCTTAAGAAGCTGAGGCGGAAAATGGAGAGAGAAGGAAGGGAGACAGGATTAAAATACAGAGACCGTAGTAGGAGAAGAGAAAGGGAGAGAAGGGAGGCTTAGAGAGAGAGATGACACTCTGACCCAGAAAGGAAGGGAGCTGGCAGGCAGGGAGAGGAGGGGGCACTCAGCAGCTTCACCCTGGGTTGGAGCAAGGGGCGCCCCCACAGCCCCCAGCCAGGACTTTCGCCCTCGCCCTTCTGTCCCACCCCCCCACCCCTGGCAGGGCTTGCCAGCCAGACAGCCCCCCTTGGGAGTGGCGGTCGAGCAGGGCTCCCTGGGGCACCTGAGGGCAGACAGGCAGGGTCCCCAGGGCCTTGTTGCTAGGAGAGGAGGCCACAGGGCCCCAGCCTGTCTCCAGAGCCACCTCCAGGGTGGGGCTGGGGGCTCACCTAGGGCCCTGGCCCTTCCACTACTGCCACCCCACCCAGCCTGGGCAGGCCTCGGCCTGGCATCCTACGGGACCCTGTGCAGCCTGGGCAGCGAGGAGAAGGTAAAGGCAGAGGGAATTCACCCTCGGCGAGTGCCTGCTGTTTGCCGGGAGCTCATGGCACCCTGCCCTGTCCCAGGCCACAGGGCCGGGTGTACTCTTCAGAAACACTGAACTCCTGGGCTTGGCTTCAGGTTGCACAGAGGCCTGGTTCAAATTTCATCCTGCCCTTTAAGGGGTGTGTGACCTGGGGAAGTTCCTTCTCCACTCTGAGTCTCAGGGATCTCATCCTTAAACAAGGATGACAGCAGTACCTGTTTCACAGCGTCGTAGGGGAGGATGAAGAGGTGGAAGTGGGGGGCAAGGAGCTCCATCCCTGAGCCCATCCCTCAGCCCCCCAGTTGGCCCTGGCCTGCCTCCTTTATGCTGCTGAGCTGGGCCAAGTCTGAATCAGAGCAGCCTCTGGGGAAGGGGCTACCCGGAGCCACCCTCACTCCCACCCATGCACTCAGCTGGACACAATGAGGCAGAAACCCTGGGCCCAGGCAGAGCTGTACCCACAAGTCTCTGCTCAGCTGTGGGGCCTCAGGCAAGAGCAACTAGCTGCCCAGGTACTAGTCCAGGCACCTTAGCCAATAACTGAACCCTCCCAAGGTCCTATGGTGCACTACAACCATTACCCCCACTCTACAGGTAAAGAAACTGAGTCACGGAGCTGAGCCTTTGCCCAAGCTCCCTCTGCTGGGAATGGTGGAGCTGTTGCTTGGCCCCAGACAGGAGATTTCCAGAGCTCTTGCTTTTAGCTTCCAGGCCCCAGTGCCTTCTAAAACCAACAGACCCCTCCTGGGGAAGGGGAGTGGGCCAGGACTCCCCCCAGATGCCCCAACCACCCCAGCTCCTGGGCCCAGCTTGGGCGCCAGGTGAGGAAGCCTCGAGCCTGTGTTTCCATTTAGCCTGTGCCACCTTCAGGCTGGATCCTGGTCTCGGCTGTAAATCTCTGGCTGCCCAGCTGGCCAAACCCCTGGCAGACCCTGCCCTGGAGCTGCCTCTTGGGGGAGATTTAAGAACATCCCCACCCCTAAAGCTCAGGCAGGCCTGCTAGCATCAGGATATTCTGGGGCTCCAGCACCTGTGGCCAGGAGTCCAGCCCAAAATCCCTTACCCCAGGCCTGCTCCGAGCCTGCATCCATCTTCCCATCACCTCGGGCCTTGGCGGGGTCAGCTGAGGCAGTGTCAGGGGGAGGCGGACTGCAGCTGGCAGCTATGCCAGGGCCATTTGGCCTCGGTGCCTTCCAAGACAGGCCCACAGGTACATGGGAGACAGACAGACCTGTGGTCAAGTGCAGCCCTCTCCCACCTGCGTCCCCTGAACCCTGCAGACCCCTCAACGTTCCACTTCAAAATTTAGTGAGATGAGCATGGTCAGCGTTCTCCAGGGTCCCCAGCAGGTCCCCCACGGCTGGCCCCTTTCCATCCTCCCTCCACCTGGCCCCTGGGTGCCAGGCACTGAGTCAGGCTGGTCAGGAGCCTCCCAGATTCGCTTCCTGGGTCTCCAGGCCTTTGGCCTGAAGCTCTCTGTCTGGGTCTCAGGAGTTGGTTCCAGGGAGCTGAAAGGAGAGAGAATAAAAGGGGACATCAGGTGGGATCTGGTTGGGGGGTGACAACTGGGGAGACCACAGACCAGCCATATGTCCAGGCAATTCTGGGCCAGGTTTGAGATGTCTCTTTCTACCCAGTTCACCCATGCTCCCTCTCCGCAGGAGCTGTGGCCCTCTGGAGCTCCTTGCTTCACCTTATGCCACTTTGTCTCCTGGACCCCCATGCAGGTATAGCCTTAAAATGAGTTCAAATCCCGGCTGAAGCATTCTCTGTGCCTGTCACTGGACTGAGTGTGTGACTGATGTGCAGCTATGGGACGTCTGATGTGGGGTCAGGCCTCAGGCTGTGGGAGCCTTGGGTCTCTGACAGTGCATGAGAGACTGTGGGAGAGTGCAGCAGGATGGCAGAGGAGGCGGCCTGGCCAATTGTGTGCATGTGTGTGTACGTGCTGTGCACTTGTATTACATGCATAAGCAGGCGTGTGTGCATGTGCATGCATGTGTGCACTCATGTTTGTGTGTGCTTGGGCTGTGCATATGTACACATGTGCTGAGTGTGCACATATGTGCTCAGGTGTGTTCACATGTGTTGCATGTCTGCAGGTGTGCTTATGTGAACACATTTTTACATATGTGTAAAGTGCATGTGCACGTGTGTGTGTGTAGGTTGCTTTGTGTGTGCTTGGGTGTGCATGTCTGCACGTGTGTAATTGTGTACATGTGTCCTGTGTTTGCATGTGTGTGTGTGGCCAGCAGGTGGATCTTCCTGGCTCCTGAGTTCCTCTTTCCCCCTCTCTGTGACTCCTTCTCGCCCTCCTTCCCTCTCAGCCTCTGCTGCTCTCTGACTCCTACTGGGAGGCCCAGCAGGCCTGTGTCCAGGCAGCCCCAGGTGGAGGCAGCAGTGGGAATGGGAGCTGATCACTGGACCCTCTAATCCTCTTAGCTCCCACTTAACCCCAGGGCCCCCTGGCAGAGCAGCCCCTGTCTGCTCTCAGCTGGCCTGGGGGCACCACAGCATCAGACTAATGAGTTCCCAGGCCAGTGCCTACCCAGCAGAGGGAAGGGGTCTTTTCATGGGCAGGGGTCCTTGGTAACAATGGACCCCAAATCTAGTCAATAAAAGCCTTGCCTATCCATCATCCCATTTGATCCTGACAATTCCCTGTGAGGTGGTATTTTGATGCAAATTTGACAGGTAAGAGAACTGGGGCTCAGAGAGGGAAAGGGGCCTCCTTGAGGTCACACAGCAGGTCAGCAGCAGAGCTAGCTTAGCTCAGTCCTCTCCCCTACCTGGGGGAGGCCTAGAATCCTGGGGTTCTGGCATGTTGCAGTCTCATCCCTGCTGAGCTCTGCTCAGGTCCTGGGGGCCCAAACTCCTTGGGCTTTCTCATTTCTTTGCCTCCTGCTCTCACCAACGGCCTCCTGGTTAACACAGCTTATCTTCGCCTTCCACAAGTGTCTCCAAATCCACACTCAGTCAGTACCACTCACTTCCTCCAGAACCAAAGGCAGAATCCTGGGTGCACCTTAGAGCCTTCCTTATCCTCAATGTCCAGTCACTGAGAAGACCTGGTCAATTTTATCTCCAGCATACTTCTGGAATCCTCCCACACCTGGCCATGCCCTTGTGCCCCGCCCTAGCTCAGGCCACCCTACTCTCACCTATTGCAGCAGCACTGCCCTCGTTTCCTTGTCTGCACCCTTGCCACCACCACCTCCAATCCAGCTTTCACGTTGGCTGAGGGAGGGGGGAGCTTTCTAAAACATAGATCTTACCACAATTTTCACCTGCTCAATAACCTTCTATGGCTCCCCTGTTGCCTACAGGATAAGGTCCAAATCCTTTAGGCTGGTACTGCCTAAAGTGCCATCTGCGTCGTTACTTCTCCATCCTCATCTCTAGTTTTACTCAAAATTGCCTCAAATCTAATGTTTCACTGATACTGAATCAGCTGAAATTCTCTGAACACAGGAGTTTCACATCCCCATGCCTTTGCCACACTATTCTCTCTGCCTAGATTCCTCTCCTTGTCTTTCTCTAGGAAACTCCTACTAATCTGTTAAGAACCACCTATTCTCATCCACTATGATTTGTGTCAATACGGATGCAGAGCTTTTCAGGAGGATCCTTGGAGATCAACCAACAGATGAGGGACCTCAGGCCTTGAGAGATCAAGTAACCCGCCCATGTTAAACAGCCTGTGGGATGAAACTTAGTTAACATCTGGCTATAGTAGAGTGATGCTCCCTCCTTTACTGAAGGATCTAGAACCCTCGTCTTAGCCCCGCACTAAATTGCCCCAATATCTGTGTCCTTTGAGCTTCTGCATGGTTTGGGGATCTTCCCATCTTGGAGTGTTGCTGGGCCAGTGTGCCTGTGCCCTGCCTTACCTTTCTAATTTGGTACTTTTGATCCCCCGAAGGAAGGAAAACAAAGCTTGATGAAGCCACATAGAAAGGAAGAGTCAGGATTCCAGACTGAGACGTGGGAGTGCATCTCCTGTGGAAAGTGTGGCAAAAACTTTAAGGCAGGGGCTTTGCGGTGCCCTTGCATCCTCTGCTGTGCTCTGGATACAGGCGTTGTAGGCAGAGCAAAATGCCTGGCTTGAGATCAGAAAGAGAGTTCCACTGGGGAGGGCAGAAGGGGTAGTTCAAATGGATGGGGAAAGGATGGCACGCACTGGACTCAGGGGCGGGGGCTCTAGTCCCCTCTCCACCGTTACCTGGCTGCCTCTCAAGGAGCAGCTTAACTAACCCCTTCAGGTGTCAGCTCCAGAATCTGTAAAATGGGGATATTCTCTACATCATGGGACTGCAGTGAAGATAAAAGAAAATAATACATGGGTTAGAACTTAGTAAATTCTAAAGTGGTGCCCAAGGGAACATGATCTTCATTCACTCATTCAACAAACATCACTGATCCCCCCACTATGTGCCAGGCAATGTACCAGGCACTGGGGATGTCAGCAGTGAACACAACCAAGTCCCCGTTCTCAAGGAGCTTACATTCTAGCAAGAGAGACACATGCATGAGTAACCACCTATCCAGTGATACAGCCCTCAGAACAGGCTGAGTTATGCTGCTGCAGCAAAGGACCCCCAAGAGTTATTTCCCCCTCACGCTGCATGTGAGCCCAGCAGGCACTCTGCTCTATGCTATCCTCAGCTAGGGCCCAGGCTGAAGGATGCTCCATCCCCAACTTCCACAGAAAAGTAGCACAGCAAACTGCATACTCCCTCCCAAAGCCCCCAGCCCCAGCTCAGAGAGGGAAGCAGGACACATCTATCCTATCTCATTTCCCACAGGCAAGTGTACAGGGAACAGGGAGTGTTTGGTGGAGAGCACTCCTGCCCACCACTGGTTAGGATAAATGCTAAAGGAGTGTAAGGAGATGGGGGACAGCTATGCTATTTTAGGTAAGGGAGTCAGGGAGAGTCCCTCTGAGGAGCTGACATTTGAGCAGAGATGTCAGTGAGGTCAGGGGCGATGCAGCAGGAACAGCATACAAGGCAGAGGGAACAGCTGCAGCAAATGCTCTGAGGCGGGTGAGAGGCAGAGATTGGGCTGGAGCCTTGAGCTGGAGTGAGTGGGGGGGCAGGGGGTTGCATTCAGAGAGGAAGTACATCATATGGTCACTTAGCCAGGGCAGGATGTGGACTTCTTAAATGAGGTAGGATGATGTCGCAGGCTAGTGTCATTAGTGGATAAACACACGGTTTCTAGAGCCAGCATGCCTGAGACCAAGGCCCACTTCCACTCTACTCTCTGTGTGGCCTTGGGCATGCCACTTAGCCTCTCTGGGCCTCGTTTTCCTCATCTGTGTGCCCACCTCCCAGGGTTATTGTAACGCTAAAGTGCTTAGAACAGGGCCCAGCATTTTGTGAGTCTTATAGAAGCTTCAGCAGTTATTACCATCACTTTCTACCTCTGCCTTAGGCAGTCCCTCCCTTTCTGGGTCTCATCTTCTCTCTCTTGAGTCCCAGAGCTGGAGGGTCCTCATTCAGAGTCCCCTCTCCTCCTCCATCCTGTGACCCTCTCTGAGCCTGTCTGCACCTCTGCCACGCAGAACCAATCCTCCCCGCCTGAACTGCTGTGGGCATCCCAAGCTCTCAGGTGAGCATCACCTGCCCCGGGCCTGCCCCGTGGTGGGTCCTCCCAGCATGGCTGCCAGATGTGTTCCCAGCCACCCATGCTCCCTCCCCCAGGGAGCTGGGGTGCTGTGGGTCCCTACTCTGCAGTTGCCGCCTCCCCAGCCCCCAGCTCTGGCAGTCAAGCTCTCTCACTGGCATGAGCTGGCACCTCACCCAGGAGGGGAAAGCAGCTGCGGAGATGGTGGGAGAATTCCTCCCGCTGCTGGATTTGTAAAACAATTGATTAAAGACAATGCAATTAATTATTCCTTTATGAAATAGTGGAAATTACCCAAGAAAATGAAGATTTCAGTGGCAGAACATTAAATCCCCCTAATTATGTCATTTCTGAAAAGGGAGGAGGGGGATATAAAGGATGGAAATGGTGGATGGAGGGAGAAAAAGAAGTTTAAGAATAGATGGGGTGACTCAGGGGCTTCCTGCAGCGTGGGCAGGGGAAGCATACATGGGGCCATCACATGGGACCTCGACTGTATTGTTCAAGAGGAAAGTCCGACTCAAGTAGTGGGGCTCTCTGCTGGGGAAGAGAAGCAGCCTGGCAGGCCAGACCCTGGGAGACATGGCTTCCAAACACAAGCTCATTATTCTCACACTGAATCCCAGTGTATCACTCTCTTTTACATATGAGAGAACTGAGGCTCAGAGAGGTAGTGTGACTTGCCCAAGGACACACAGCTACTAATTAATAGAGACAGCATTTGAACTTAGGTCTAACTTCAGAATCGACACTTTTTGGATCCCACCTCACTGGAATCTACAGTAGTAGGAACTGAAGACACCCATGGCAGAAGCTGTTCTCACAGCCAGCTCTAGAGGGTCTCAGTGGCCCACTGAATCTCAGGGCTAGGTGTGGGGGCAAAACAGTTAGGGGGAATGGGTAGTTGCCAGGCACTGATACCTCTGTCAATCAGAATTGGGCCTGGGGTCCTCTGGGAAGGGATCTTTCTAGTCCTCTGTCCTTTTTGATCCCTCTGGATGGGCTTTTGCAGGCCAGGGAGCAGTGGCAAGTGGGACTGGCCATGAACCTGTTCAGCTGTGTCTCCTTGGAGCACCAGGTGCTCCCTTCAGCCCAGGATTAGGGAGATGAAGGCCTAGATTCTGAGTTGTCTCTGCCAGGGGTTGCTTTATGACCTTGGGCACGTCTTGCTTTCCTGAGCCTCAATTTCCTTTTCTGTAACAGAGGATATTAGACCAGTAGATTTATTGGCGCAATTGAGGATACTGGAACTAGTCCTGCCCCAGTTCCAGTGAGGAACTCAGTTCCAAGAAGCCAAAATCAGCTTTGGAGTGAGTAGGGTGAGAAGATAAATGAGGGAAGTCCCAGAACACAGCAGGCTTGGAGGAGCAGCTGGGACGAGGGGCTCTGGGCTCCTGCACTGGGGGCTGGGCTGGAGGGAGAAAGGAGGGGAGGGCGGGAAGGAGGCTTGCAGGTGGCAGAGGACAGGGAGAGCAGCCACTGCCTGAGAATCCCTCCTGAGTTTAGGCTGAGGCCAGGGAGGGGATGGGGGCAGGGAGAAGAGAAGGAGCCTGCAGTGGGATTAAATCGCCACCCACCTTGGGACACCAGCCAAGGAGAACCGTTTACTGAAATGACTAGACCAGGCAGGGTCAAAAGAAAGAAACACTTGATTCTCAGCACTGGCTTTCAGGCCTTGCTCTGGTGTTTCCCCACCTCTGGACCATCTCAGAGGCAGATGCCATACCTTTTATGAACACTCTCAGGCATCACCAGTCTCATTTTATGAGTCAAAACCCTGATCTAGTCAAGTGAAAATTTCTTTCCCCCATTCAATCTCAAGATTCTTCCTTTCCCTCTCTAGTTCAGGCCAGACTCATGCTAAGAAACCTGAGATGGGTGTGGAGGGGCCTTGTCTTCCAGAAAGATTGGAGTTGAGAGTTCCTCTAATGGTCCTCTAAGGGAGCAACTCTTGTGAGACCCCTGGAGACCCCCTCACTAGGTTCCGTCAACCAGCATCTCCCTGACACGGGCAAAGGTGATGGCAGCTGATAGCTCACTACACCCCCCACCCCCCAGCTCCTGCTTCTGGGGGTGCACCCCTCTCAGACTCCAAGAGGTGTGCCTTGTTACAGTTACTCCAACCTCCAGGAGAAGCTGGGCTTGCCAACCAGAAGTGAGGGTGCTCCCCTGTAGCCTTCTCTCTGCTCCAAGTCACTGCCCCCTTCTAGACTCTTTTCAAGTGAGGGACAGGCCTCCACCACTGTGCCCACCCGAATTCTAGGGGACACACGTCAGCTCTTCCAAGCGTTTCTCCTGAAGCATGACCTCCATCATCCAGCTTAAGGTGGGAGGAGGGTGCACACCCCAGCTCTCCCCACATCAAGCACTTTGGACAAAGGAAACCTCACTACCCATCTCCCCTCACCCCACCCTCATTACTCCTACCTCCCTTTATGCAGTGTGGAAGTGGGCGACAAGGGTCACAGAACCAGCTTGGGGTCACCCACCTTGCAAGGCCTGAAGAGAGCTACATCTTGATTTAGAGTGTGCAGGTTCTTGGTGCCATTGCTCTCAGAAGTAATTCCAAAATAGGTGAAGTCCCATTTGGACATCCGGTTATGAAAGTAAGCCTCTGCTCCTCCTACTAACTCAGGCCCCTTCTCCGGCCACATGCCATCCCTATCACCCATCCCAGGCCCGGCCCCAACCCTCTCCCTATGACAGGCCACAAACAGCCCCCATCTGCTGTTGAAAGGCACCTTCACGTCAGCTTCCTGGTGGGTTTTGGACAAAGGGGCTGTGGCCGGGAACAGGGCAGAGGCCTGACAAGTTGTCATAGCCAGCTAAAGAGCCAAGACCCAAACCCAGGTGTCCCGACTCCCAGGCCAGTGTTCTTTCCACAAGTTCAGCCCCCAGCTGTCATCCCTCTGGCAGGGATGAGCTGATCTGATGGAGGGGCTGGGCAGGGAGGAATCCCTTCCGCTCTCAGGCTGCAGCATGGGTTCTGGCAAGAACCAAGTTGGGAGCCAGATGGACCTGGGTTTGAATTCTGGTTCTACTCCTTTCCAGCTGGCTGATTTGGGGCATGTCACCCCACGTTTCTGAACCTCGGCTCTCCCCTCTGTAAAATCAATATGATAATACCGAGTCCACAGTGTTGCTGAGAAGAGTGATGGAGATAAAAGAGTAAAGGTCCTAGCTGGGCACCAGAATGTGGCAGGGTAGCTCCCTCAGGACCCCTCCCTGGAAATTAGCACCCCACATTCTCCTCCAAGTCCAGACACCAGTTTTCTGGTTGAAAGGGGGTTTGAACATCTCCATTTGTGCCAAAGAAAGGAGGGCTGTGGTGAGGAGGCAGCTAGAGGTGGCCAGAGGGACAGGGGAGGGGATGCTGGAAGAGAGTTTTTAGAACTTAGGAGTGGGGGCCTATCCCATTTGGGAAGGGCTGTTCCTCCTGCCCATCTGCTCCCAGCCCCTTCCCACCAGGGATGGAACTCCAGCCCCTCCCCCAGCTCCCAGCACAGATGGCAGGAAGGAAATGCCAAGGCACAGAGATGGGGAGGGGCCGCCCAGCCCCCGGCGGCTCCAGCCCTTGCCAAGCTTCCCACAGGAGGAAGAAACCAGCCTCCCTCCCTCGTCCATGGCACTGCCCCTCCAAGAGCCACAGCCCACTGATGCCCTGGTGCCTTGCATCCCGTTGTCATGGTAACCAAGGCTAGCTGACATGTCGACAGGCAGACCATGAGCTGCTGCCACATGAATCACTTGAACTTGACGTGACAGACACAGGCGAGAGGCCTGCACGGGGGTGGAGGGAGGTGGTGCCCCCATGGGCAGGGAGTCCAGCTGGGCAGGAGGAACGCAGGCTGAATCCCTCCTGCCAGGACGGGTTCAGGGGCCCCAGAAACCCAGGAGGCTCCGGCAGTCCCTAGCAGAGGCAGGGGTCCGTGGACCAGCCCTGAGTCCTCTCAAACCCCCATTTCCTCATTTATAAAATTGGGACTGCCTGGTAGAGATAGAATAAAATAATGGGCAAGGATGGACTTTGCTTGGTAAATTCAAACACGACACACACGGTGGCTATTTTGGAAAGCACAAAGGCTCTGTCCTCACCCAAGCTTGAACTTGAGTCCCAATTCTGCTACTTGCTGGCTCCGTGCCAGCCCCAACTTTCTGTTCCATAGAATGAGGATAATACTACCTCCCTTACTGGATTGAACGGTCCATTCAGTCATTTAATAACTATTTATCAAACCATTTATGTACCAAGCACAATGTTAGTGCCAAGTGCCATGAGTGAACGAGGCAGACCATTTCCTGTCCTCACAGAGCTCACATTCCTGTGGAAGGGGCAGACCCAAAACAAGTGCACAGAAGACAAATGCAGTTGCTCAGTTGTGATGATGCTGTATGTTATCGACTGAATTGTGTCTCGCCGAAAGATACACTCATGTCCTAACCCTGGGTCTCGTGCCCGTAACCTCGTTTGGAAATAGGATCTTTGACAATGTGATTGAGTAAGATGGGGCGAAACCGGATGAGGTGGGCCCAGACCCAGTACAGCTGGTGTCTTTACGAGGAAAGGAAACGTGGACACCGACATGTAATGAGAGAAAGCTGTGTGGAGACGGAGGAGGTGGACACTGAAGAGCTACAAGTCAAGGAACACCAAGAGTTGCTGGAAAACGCTAGAAGTTAGAAGAGACAAGGAAGGATTCAGCCCACGTGGCCCTGCTGGAGTGATGATTTTGGATATCTGGCCTCCAGAACCATAAATTACTACTGTTTTACAGCTCCCAGTTTGTGGTACTTTGTTATGGTGGCCCTAGAACCCAGTACACTGTGAAGAATACAAATAAGAGACTGGGGTGCAGAGCAACTGGGGCAAGGGCCCATTTTAGGAAGGATGCTCAGGACGAACTCCTTGAGGAGGTGACATTTTAGCTCAGCTCATTGTTTCTACCTGATGAGAAAGAACTGGACTCTCCAGGGTGGGCGAGTGAGCGCCAGGTCCGGGGAGCAGAGGGGCAAGCATCTGGAGGAGGGAAGGAGTTCTCTGGTTAAGTGTGTGGTCCTTTGGGGGTGCCATTTTCTGATTGGCTGTGAATCATCTGTAAAGATGGGACTGAAACCCCTGGGGCTCCCAAGGGGGGAATGACCACCATTTGGTGCACGCCACCTCCCCTTCCTCTTTCCCTAAAGGGCTTACCTCAGCCCCTCCAGAAAGAGGGTCCAGAGGCTACATGGCCAGGGGCTTCAGAAAGAACTCAGGGTGGTAAGTGACAGAAACACAACTCAGGCTCCCATAGGCACAAAGAGGGATTTATTGGCTCTCATAAGCCAAGGAACTAATCCACAGGAAAGGCCTGGAGAGCAGCTGGGCTGGAAGTGCTGCAGGATCCCCTCCGATCTCTCTCCTCTCCACTGCCAGCTCATGCACCCCAAATGCAGACCCTGCTTCTTCCCCCAGCCAGGGAACAGCCACAGAGGGCTCCAGATTTGTTTTAAAGGAAGAATCCCATTTTGTTTATTTATTTTTCTCTTCAGTACGGCTTGCTTGGCTACCTTTGACCTAAAAATGTGAACAAATATGAGATGTATAGCTGTGAGAGGGAAAAGTCTACCCAAGAAGCACTTATATTTAAAAAAATGATTTACCATTTTAAAAAATATTCATATACAAAACCAGTGAAATTAGTTTAAAGCAGGAAAAATAAAATAAGTAAAAATTCATGACCACATCCACTCACAACTGTGTTTGTATCTTTATAGCTGTCAAGAAAGTTGACTCTCATTTCCAGTTCAAAACTTGGAGAGCATTCATTGGCTGAGCTTGAATCATGTGCCACCCTTGGACCAATCACCTATGGTAGAGGCGGGGTTCTCTGGGAACATGGCCACTCAGACTATGGCCACTGGGCCGCAGAGTTGGGGAAGGGCTATTGTTCCCAGGAAGGGAAGGGTGCTGAGCAGATAATGCCCCCAATGTCCCTAACATAGCACGAGTATCAGCAGAGTTGCTGATCAGAGACATGGAAGGGAACCAAGAGGAAAAGGAAAGGTTTACAAAGGATTGAAAAACTGAGTAGTTGGTATTTGGAGGCCCAGGAGTGGCAGCCAGAGAAAAGTCCTTGGCCCCGAAAGGCACCCAGTGAGAGCAGAGACTGAAAATCCTTATACAGGCTGAGGGAAAACTGAGGCTGCTGACGGTTTGTTGTCTGTGTATGGGGGAGGCCAGAAGAGCAGTGCCCGAGCTCTCAGGTGTTTGGTGGAGACATAACTGAGCCTAACTGTGATGTCTGGTAAAAGTTTGAGAACGACCCTTCCCCAGGGACTGGGGGTGCCAGGATAGGACCTGCAGATGGGAGCTGACCTGGGAATGCAGACAAACAAAGGTAGGAAATAGCCAATTGCTCATTTACGAGTTGAAGGGTCTCTGCCACTCACTCACCTGTGTGACCTTGGGCAAGTTTGATTTCATGTCTCCAAGCCCCAGTTTGCTCAGATTTTAAATGGTGAATGTGTAAAATGAAATAACACGTGACTGAAAGCACCTCTCTCCTTAGATCAAATGAAGATTATATGAGATAAGGCATGTAAAATGCCTGTGAGCACTTGGTAAGTGCTCAGTAATGTTAATTAGGATTTTCATTACTACTATAGAGGAGGTGTATGGAGGGGTTCAAATGCAGGAGGCTTTACTTTGTGGTCAGTGACATCACCCTGGACAACATTAATTGAAGCTATACTTGCTGATCACCTGCTCTGTGCTGGGCACTCTGCTCACTGGGGCTGTACTTACATTATGTCGTTTAATCCATACAATGATTCAAGATAATGTAGCAGTTAGCTTTTGCTGTGTAACAAATCATACCACTTTTATGGCTGAAAAGCACAAGCACTTATTAAGCTTGTGATTCTATGGTTTGGAAATTTGGCTGGGCTGTCCTTCTGGTCTGGGCTGAGCTCACTCATGTAACTGCAGTCAGCTGCCAGGCAGTTAAGTGGCTCTACTTCCAGGGGTTGGCTGGCTGTCATCTGGGCAATGGGGGTGACTGGGCCATGTGTCTCTCCATCCAGCAGGAGAGCTCAGGCCTGTCCACACAGCAGCTGGGTAGGGTTCCAAGATGACAAGTAAAAGCAGGCAAGGTCTCTCAAGGCTTAGGCTCAGACCAGCCTGATGTCACTTCTGCCACATTCTGTTGGCCAAAGTAAGTCACAGAGCCATCCCAGACTCATGGGGGAGGGGAAACTAGATTTACTTTTTGATGGGAGAAGCTGCAAGGTCATATTGCCACAGGGTGGAGAATCGTGGCCCCTTTTGCAATCTACCATAGATAGATGCTCTCACACCTGGGAAACCAAGACTTTAGGAGGTAAAAATATCTTGCTTTAATCATGCAGCTAGCAAGTGACAGACCCAGGATTGGAATTCAGGGCTCTCCATGCTTGACCTCACTGTGACATTCAAACTCCATTTTCTGAGGGGAACCAAAGCAGCCCTTGGCTGAGAAGAAAACAAGGCGGCAACAGCTAAAACAGTTGAGTCCCAGGCAGATCAGGCCCAGGGGATTCGGACAGAGCCCGTGCCAGGGCGACGATGCCGGTTTGTGCCATGGACCTCAGCCTGCCTCATAAAGACACAGTCTGGACTGCACAGGCCACAGCTGACCCTCCTCCAGGCAGAAAGCTGGCATGGCTCTCCTGCCGGCAGGGCCTCTGTGAGTCCCCGGTGTCAGCTCCCAGAGTAGAGGTGCAGAGAGGGAGTGACAGCCCAGGCCAAAAGATCAAAGCGGTATCACAAGGCGAAAGAAAAGATCTGTGCTCTCAGAAGCGCTGTGCGCCGCCCCCCCTCCTCACCTCCGCTGTGACCGGCCCCTCCCCCCGCAGAGCCACCAGAGCCATGAGCACAGCTGTGCCCAGCCGAGCTGCCGGGTGCCAAGACAGGCCTGGCGGGCTCCCTCTCATCTGTCTCTCTTTAGCAGGAACAAATGGGAATGAGGGAATCAATTAACAAGGCTCCTTAGCCAAAGGACTGCCGCTCCCTCCTTCCCCAGCCTGTTAACCCTTTGCTTCCAGGGCTGGGAAGGGCTGCCTTGGCTTGCAGGTCCCGCTTGCCCCTGCAGCCCCCAAGCTGGCTGCTGTGCTCCTTCCTGCCTGGTTGGTGCCAAATGCCGGTGGTGGCTGCCAAGCCGAGGAATTGGAGCCAGGAAGCCGGGTGCCTCTGATCCACCGCAGCGGAACTCAGGTCGGTCTGGAAGGATACTCAGGGGCTCTGGCCCACAGGGCAGGCCTGGCCCTCTCATCTTCCTCCAGGGAGCTGGGGCCCTCTCCTGGCTCAAAGAGGCCTGAACAGGAGAGGCCTTAACCCCGGGGGGAATGGGTTACATGAAGCCCCGCTTGGGGCCCACACCGGGGCTGGAAAAGGCAGGTGCCCAGGGACCAGGGCAGGGAGTATCAGGCCACAGTCAGTCAGCCCTGACAACTCCCAAACTCAGAAGAAAATGCTTCATGCTAGGAATTCTCTCTGGAGAATTCAGAAAGGAAAACTATAGGGGCCTGGATGTCTTGGTGGTTTGTCAGGAGCCCTGAGTTCAAGTCCCAGCTCACTGGCTAACATGTTGGTTGGTAAGGATGAAGGTGGCCTGATGATATCTTGAGTGAATCAACAGGCCACTCTTTCTCCCACTGACCATCGTCAGAGGGCTTCACTTGTTCCCAAGGCCCTTTCCCCACCACCCAGGTGGCTGGGCGCAGGGTTGGGCCACTGCATTGTAGACTCATTCATAGTCTGCTTGGCCCTATGTGCTGACACCAGGGATCACCCCTGCATCAGGGGAAAGGGGTCACTGCAGAACAAGAGAAACAAAAGAGATACACTCTTGGCCTTTTATGTTCAAAAGATGCTCTTTGAAGTTAAGACCAAAAAAAAAAAAAAAGGATGCAGCTTGCATTGACAGACCTGCACACCCCCACATGCTAGACTAGATAAAAGACCTCACAGAAAGGGGTGGTGAAAAGGGTGAGAGAGGACAGGTCAGCAGAGAGAGCCACCCACCGAGCCCTGCCCACAAGCAGCAGCGGTTACCAGAGCCAGGGAGCCACATGGGAACCAAGTGTGGCCACGCTCACTCCATGCTGGTGAGCAAGCTCTGTGCCCAGCCAGGGCCAGAGACAGATGTCAGCTCCTTCCTTCCTTCATTCATTCCACGTATGCCAGGCACTTCTTTTCTGGGCACAGGGAACAAGCAGACAAGGGCCCTGGCCCTGGGCAGCATGAGATTACCACTTAGTGACCACAGCTGGCCATTTACCCATGTATCCTCCAGCAGGAGTGGGGCTGCCTGTGCCCCGAGACTTGGCTCAGCACCTTCCTGGAACAGGCACAGTGCCATCCTGTCCCTTTTCAGTGCCCAGGACACTTGTGATTCCCCCAGTTGTGACAAGCAGAGGGGTGACGGAGGGTTAGGAGAGAGACTTGAGCAAGGAGGAGCTAGGTGGAACCAGCTGGAGACCACCCAGCAAGCCGAGGCGGTGCAGCAGCCCCGAGCTGCCCTATCACAGGCAGGTTATTGCCAGACCTCCCTCCTGTCCCCTCAGTGTGTTTGCAGCCTTCCCTTCCCTCATGCTGAAAACTCCAGGGTCAAAAGTCCCAAGCCAGGGCTCTGATTGGCCCAGTTTGAACCACGTGTCCATCTCTGACCCAATCAGCACTGCCCGGGAGGTTGGGGTCTATGAGAGATGGCAGCTCCCATTCAGAAAGCTGGGTTAGCATAGGGGAAGAAATGGTGCCCTGAAAACGAGCCACAGACGTCTGCCACACAGACCCAGGTCATGCCTCCCAACTGCTGAGCCTCACTTTGCTCACCTGTAATATGAAGCTAATAGAGCACCTACCTCACTTGGCTGCCGTGTGGATTAAAGGAGATAACGCGAATGAGAGTGCTCAGCACAAGTCTGACTTGGGACTTCTTTGGCCTCAGTCAAACCCACTTTAAAATGGGAGTGCCCTGCTTGGTCTCCCCAACCCTGACCCAGAGATTCCCTGACAGGTGGTGAGTGAGCACAGACCCTCCTCTGAGGGTCTTCTGAGATGCCTAGAGCCCGCCTTCCTTGTCACAGAACTGGGAACTCCTCCTGCTGCCCTGCGCCCCGCCCCCCACCTGGGCTTCCCACATCCTCTTCCCCATCCTGTGACTGCCCCAGACCCTCCGAGCCCCTGCCGGGTGTCCTGGGGAAGAGCACGTGCAGGGCTGGACTCACAGAGCTGGACAGGCTCCACAGCTGGCCAGCCAGGTTCAGATCCCAGCTCTGTCTGACACTTATAGGCTGGTCAGGCTCCTCAACCTCTCTGTGCCTTGGTTTCCTCATCTGCAGCATTATTGCGATCATAATAGAAACTCCCTCCTAGTGTTGTGTATCTGGCCTGGTACAAGGCAAAGGCGACTTAAATATTAGCTGTTGGTGTTTTCCTCATTGCCGGCTCCTACTCCACCCTGCCGTGGAAACAAGCGTGGATGGGTAAGGAAGTGAGTGAGCTGAGCACTAGGGACAGGGCAGTAAATAAGACTGGCTGACGCCGCCCTCCTAGAGCTCACATCCTGGTGGAGGCAGTCACAGCAACAGGCAACTTCAATCTAGCATAATGGAGGCCACTATCAAGGGATGCCCGGCCAGGGAGGGCCAGGGCAGGCTTCCCAGGGTAGGTGATGACTGGAAGTTGAAAAGGAGATGCGGGGTGGGTTCCCGCACAGGGGCCAGAGAGTAAAGGAGTCAGCCTCTAGGGGCCGAGTGAGACCCTGGAGCCCGGTTCCTGGGGCAGGGGAGTCTCGTCAGACTAGGTAGCCCAGGGAAGGAGGGAGATATGGGTGGGCAGGATTCCGAGTGGTGGTGGCTGCCCCTGGGCCTGTGGTGGGCCCACTTGGCCCACAGCACCGGAAGGGCAATGTGGAGCCTCTGCTCTGGGCTTACCTATAGCCGGGCAGATGGCTTTCAAGCTGGAGCGTGTGTGTGTGATTTTGTGTGAATGACCGGGCTGTGAGTGCATGTGTGTGGCTGTGTGGGTGCCGATGTGTTTGTGGGTCTGTCCCTGTGCAGAACTGTTGAAATACTGTGAGGTTGCAAGGGGAGAAGGGGACTTTGTGAAGTCATGTGTGTATGTACATGATGCCATTTGTGTGATTATGTGTCTGTGGGTGACAGTGTGTTCCCTAAAACTATACAACTATGTGGCTGTCTGGCTGCACCCAGGAGTGTCTGTATGCCTGGTGTGCACACGCATGTATATGTGTTTGCATGAATGTACATCTCTGTATGCACGTGTGTATCGTGTGTGTGCGTGTGTGTGGGTGGGTATGTCTGTATAATGTGTGTGTGTGAGACACACGTGCACTGTCTGTGGAGTCCAAGGCGATGAGAGCTGCTCCCCCTCTCCCAACCCTGCTGCAGATGACACACACAGGAACACACACACACACTCATGGGGCTGGGGAGGGGTGGCTGCCCGCCGCTGCCACAGCCAGTCAGAACTTGCTAATTTGCATGTTAATGAAGCTCAGGGAGCTCTCCAGCTCCAGACTGACAGGAGCCCCCAGCACCCCCCTCTTCCCCTGACAAGCCTGGGAGGGGGGAAGTGGGGAGGGCTGAGAACCCGCCGAGGGAAGGGGCGGCGGAAGAGCCTCCGGGATGAGGCTCGCCTTTCTCTTTCCCTGGCTCCCCCTGTGCAGGCCCCAGGCCCCCCCCTACATCGCTGCCTGCCCTCCACTGCCACCCTCCTCCTGAACCCTCAGCCAAGGAGGAACCGGCTGGCGCAGAGCCCTGGCCAGGCACTTGGCAGCACTGGGGTGACGGCAGAGGAGGCTGCTCAGAGCCCCCAGGAGGTGAGGCTGGGCTGCCCACCCCCTGCCTGTCTGCAGTGAGCGCCCTGGGCAGCCACCCCACAGGCACCCATGCTGGGGTGGAAGCCCTGGGCTGCCTCTGAGAGCAGCAGGCCAGAGTGCCTGGGCTGGGGCCAACCCAGCCAGTAGCCCCCCCACTCCTGGCCCTGTGCCTGACCTCAGCCATGGCAAAGGGGACCACTGGAAGCTTCAGCCTGCACCCCAAGTGTGGGATCAGGGTTCCCACAGCCACCCACTGCCAGAGCCCTGCCCCAGGAAGGGAGAGATGGGGACAGGGTGGGGCAGGACCCAGGATGGGGGTTCTGGAGAGAGACCAGAGCAGGGAGATAAGATGATAGCTGGGGAGACCTGGGTAGAGGAAGGGAGCCTGGCCCAGAGAGGGGCTGTGCTCCTGGGGAGGGAAGGGTGGCAGTGGGAAAGGGGAGCATCATGGCTCTGATCAATCAACAGGTCATTCCCTGAGTGTGTGGCTTTTGCTGTCTCATTCCTCAGTCCTGTCCCCTTCCCCAGCCTTGTTGGGTCCCTGGATCCATCCCCCTCCCCATCCCCTACACCCTCCTGTCCCCCTCCCCTCTCCCTCCTTTCTTAATCAGACACATCCCACAGGGGGCTGGGCTCTCTGGGGAGCCCTCCGCAGCCAGCTCCTAAACACACTGTCTGGTTTTGTCTAACAGAAGGGTTGTCCCTGCCTGAGCAGAGGGACAGTCTGGGCTGGAGGCCCTGGCTCCTGCCGCCTCCGTCAGGGCCCCCATCGGGCCCTTTCTCTCTTCTTTTGTCTTCCCTTCTCCCTCCATTTTTCACTGCCATAAATCAGGCCCCCTGCAGCTCTACCTCTCCTTGGGTCTGGCTCCCGAATCTCCATCCCTCCATCCTCCTTGTCTTCCCCAAATGCTCAGATATTCATATACATTCTCTCTCTCTCTCTCTCTCTCTCTCTCTCTCTCTCTCTCTCTCTCTCTCTCTCTCTCTCTCTCTCTCTCTCTGCCAACCTTGCCCTATAAGTACCAGGACACCCACTCCTGCCCCAAGCCCCCCAGCCAGGCCCTCATCCCCAGGTGTGCCCTGGCCAGAGCTGGTGGCAGAGAGGTGAGGGCACCTCAGGGGCCCTGGGTCTCTGCAGGTGAGAGAAGACTGAAGCAGTTGCTCGTGTTAATTGCAGGGAGGATGTCTGGCAGAAATAAGGTGGTTTTTCTGCTTCAGCGACGACTGTTACAATCAAATTGTCCACAGACAATTAGCGGAGTGGGAGAAATAAGAATTAGGTTTCTAATTATTTTCCCAGTAAAAGCCGCCCTGGACCCCATGGGTGAGGGGGAAGGGCTTTGAGTGGAGCCAACAGGCCCTTTCCCGGGCCTAGTTCCCCTGGGGGCCCCCTCGGCGCCACTGGGAAGGGGAGAGGAAAGGGCAGGCCCTGCTGGGCCTAGGAGTGCTGGAAAGAGTCCAGAATCAGAACCTTGGGTCCTGGTACCAGCTCTGATGCTAACTTGCTATCACCCCTATTTTTGATCCTCTGCTTGCTCATTCTGGAAATGGGGGAATAATAATCACCAGGTAGTAGAGTTGCAAGGAGCCGATGAGATGAGGTGGGGAAAGCATCTAACGGAGACTGGCTCAGGGTAACCTGTCCCACATTTCCCCATGTCCTGGGTCCCTGGCACCAAGCTCACAGCCAGGGTGCACCTGCTCACACGCGTCTGCATGGACATGCAAGCGCACACGCTTGCATATGGCAAGCCTCTCCTGCCGCACACTTCTGCCTCCCTGGACATCTAGGTCTGTCGCTGTGTCACAGGGAGGGGGGTCTCAGAGAAAGGGGGACTGACCCCAAACTGTCTGTGTGCAAACCCTTAACAAAATGCCTCTCCCTGATCCCTGTGAGCCTCATCTTCTACATCTGTCAAATGAGATGACAGTCCCTACCACATAGGGTTGCAGCGAGGGTCCAATGAGGCACATGTAAAGGGCGTGGCTCCATGCCCAGCACACGCCGGCGCTCAGCAAACGCTGTAGCTGTTGGTAATAACCCCCCAAGTGCCCAGCTCAGGTCTTCGAAGCTGAAGGGGGGTGGGGCCATGTTCCTGGAAGGTTTATGTTGCTGAAAGAAGGGCTGAATATGTATCTATCAAACCCCTCTAGGTACTAGAGTTCCGTGGTGAGTCCTCTGGCCCCACCAGTCTCAGCCTTTGTCAGGGAACCCAGAGACCCAGAGAGATGGACAGAAGAGAGCAGCGAAGGACTGGGCTTGACAGTCCTGGGTTTGGGTCTGGGCTGTCTCCTTCTAGCTACCGAGGGTGGGAGGGGCTGTTGGCAAAGCCACTCGGACTCGGAAGCCAGAACCTTGCTTGTCACACACACAGACCAGGCGTCCGCAGGTGGGAGCCTCTGGGCCACCCCAGGACCTTTGGGCCACCTCCACATCGAGGAGATGGAAGGCACAGCTCACTGATGTCCTCTGAGTGCTCAGGTCTAGTGACAGCCAATACACCTGCAGAAAGCCCCCCATGGGCTCCGTGGTCACACTCTCATGGTCGCATTTGCACACACATCACACACACACACACACACACTGCCTCCCCGGGCCTGCACCCTCTCTTACCACCAGGAGGGGCTGGCCAGGATGTCCCCAAGTGAACTGAGGGGAAGCTCATGGCCACACCCACCGGGCCCTGCGGAGGGCAGCAGCTGCAGCCCAGCTGTGGGGTCTGGGGCAGGGTGAGGGGAGCGGCTTGGAGACCCAGCTGGGAGTCTGGGGTGGGAGGGGCGCTCAGCTGCATCTTGGGCTCCAGGGCCAGGCAGGGAGGGTACCTGCCCAGCAGTGGCAGGAGCCTCTGCCTGTGTTGCTTGGCCCCGCTTGCTGGCCCCACCCTTCATTCCACAACAGTGACAGGGCGTCAGTGGATGGCACCCCTGTGGTGTCTCTCTCTCCTGCATCCCCAGCTCTCCGTCTCTGACTCCTTCAGTCTCGATGTCCCTGGGTCTCCCTCTCTGGGTCTGAGTCTCCAGGCCCTGCGATGGGCTAAGTACATGTGCTATTTCCAGTCTCATCGTCTCATCACAGGGGCTGCCTGCTTGGCTTACATTTAATTTGATCCGTGGCGGCGCCTCCACGGAGCCACTCATCAAAGCGGGAAGACAATTAGGTGAATGTCAGGGTGGCTCAGGCCCCAGGGGGGCAATCTGGGCCTGGGGCTGGGGCCCGGGAGGGGTGGCTGCAACCCCAGACTCCCTCGGGACCTGTCCACAGTCAGGGCCCAACACACATTAGGTGACCACAGGTGGGCTGCCCCATGATGACCAGGCCCCCTCTGCCCAGGACCCGACTCTGCGGGGTATGGCTGGTGGCCCTGGAATGGAGGAAGGGCTTCACAGGCCCCTGGGCCACAGGAAGCAGGAGTCCTGGGCACCAACGTGGTGACACTCAGGGCCATCCCTGGGCTGGGTGCTAGTCGGGTTTGGGGGAGGATCTGAGCTCTATGCTGGGTCAGGATTCCCTGAGGAAACCACACATTCTTTCCATGGTCACTCCCAGGCCCTGACCCGCTCCTGAGGGGTCCGGTCTTGCGGGCCTCGCCCTGACTTTCAGTCCTCTGTTCTTCTCTCTCCCTCTCTCCTCGGAGTCTCTGTTTCTCTGATTATCTCTCCGTGTGTCTCTCCACCTCTTTCTCTGCCTCTGTCTTCAGTCCTGTTCCTCTACCCACCAGCCCTTCTCTTTCTCTGTGTCTTACACCCACTCCCTCACTCCATCCCAACATACACCCCCTCCGTCTCCCTGGGGCCCTCTAGGCTCAGCTGCTAGTTTATAATTCTCTGTCTCCTTCTCCAAGGCTGCCCCTGCCCCCCATTCCTGGATTCCTCTCTCTGCCCCCACCTCCTCAGGGATCCCCTGAATCAGGTGCTCCCCTCCTCCTAAGCCCCCACACCTCCCTCCTTCCTGGCTCCTTCCCATCAGCTGTCGACACATTCAAGTCTCTCCCTTTTTAAAAAATAACAATAAAAAATGCTTAAAAAAATATTCTCTCTTGGCTGCTGAACCTCTTCCACCCATGGCCATCCCTCTCCTTGCCCTCTAGAGGAAGATCCTCGGAGAGCTACCTACACTTCGTCTCTATACTTCATGGGGTAGAGCTCCCTGGCTTCCTTGTCCATCACGCCCTAAAAACAATCCAACCATCTTCACCAAGGTCATCAGCAATCTTCTTGCTACTAAATCTCATGGTCACGCACCATCTGGATCCGCCAGCGTCAGGCAACATTGACTTTTTTCTTCTTGGCTCTCTCTTACTTCCACAACTCCCCTGGCATGCCCCCACCCACCCCTCTGCCTGGCACCTTCATGGACTCCTCCTCCGCCCTGGCCTCACAGGACTGCTCTCTGAGCTCTGTCCCAGGCCCCTTCTCCACTCTCCCTTCCAGGACCCCTGAGCAGCTTCATCCCTCCTGCCCGAGGCTTCAGAAACCACCTGTGTGCCTACAACCCTCTCATCTTCAGCATCAGCCCAGCTCTTTCTCCTGGCCCTGGTACCTGACTTTGCACTGCTTCCTGGGCCCCTCCCTAGATGTTCCATGGGTATCTCAAACCCAGCATGGCCCAAGTCAAGCATTCCTTCTGACCCCATGCCCTGCTCCTCCTCTTGGTTCTCTAACGTGACTGGCACCTTCATCAGCCAGTTTCCCAAGCCAGAAACCTAGGATTCAACCCAGAGCACCCTTCTCCCCACCACATCCACACAGGGGATAATGATGGATTGAAGATTCATCAGTTCTACCTCTGAAATATCTCTCTTTCTCCATCCTCCCTAGACAGACTTGCTCATTGTTCCTTGGAGGCATCTTATGCTTTGCTTGCTTTTCTAGTTCTAAGCATTTACTCACTCTCTGTGCTCACACGGAATGCTCTCTCCCTTCTCGCTGCCTGTCTAAATCCATCTTGCCCCCTCTCCAGCAAGCCTCTCTTCTCTGCCCCAGGTGGCAGGACCTCCTCTCACCCTAAGCTCCTGGAGCCCATCTTATTTGGTACATGCCTAGGCATGCACCAGAGTCCCCTCCACCCTTCCTCCTGAGTATCCAGAACCCTTCATTTCCCAGTTCCCTGATTGCTAAGTGAGCCACATGACTGCTCCTGGCCAATGAGCTTCAGGCAGAGGTGAAACAGTCATTTCTTGGCCAAAGTATAGAAGAGCTGGTGCATGACCTTCCAGCTGCTGCAGCAACCAAGAAAGGCCCTTTTGAGATGATGAACCCTCAAGATCAAAGCAATGTGGAAAGCTGAGTCACCTGTGAAGGACACCCCGGACCTCCAGCAGACTTTGCATAAGCAAGCGATAAACTTTTGTTGTGTTCATCCACTGATGTTTGGGGTTGTTTGTTACACAGCATAGTCTCTCCTCTCCTGACTAATACAACCCTCTCTGAGCATTATCTTCCTCAATTGCAGACTGATAAGAATCATCCACTTCTGACATATTGTATGTGAGCATTAATTATGTAAAGGTCCAGCACTGGGCCTGGCAAAGTTAGTCTCATCAAAAGTTGCTGGGTGCTTACTACATGCCAGGCTCATTGTGAAATGCCTGATTATGAGATGTTCTGGCTGGGCAACGCTCCATGCTGTCAGAGAAAAAAGGAGATAGCTATGTCCAGCTGCTCAGGTTGGGTACTGCATAATTCCATGGGGAGCACTGACAAAGATTATAATGTGGAAGTCTCCCCCTGGAGTTGTGAATTGTGGTAGCCTTGTCCTATCCCCCACTCCCACTTCTGTTTTGACAAGTATGGAGACTTTGGTTTTGTGGCTATAAGAGGAAGAACTGGGGGTCTGAAAAGGGGCCATGAAGAAACAGGCCAATGGTTATAATAAAAACCCTAATATTAGTAAACATCCATATGTTTACACATCATGCTGTGATGTGGTAGACACTGCTCTGGGCACTTCACTTACATTTATTCATTTACTTCTCAGAATAAGAGCCCTTCCAGGTGGGCATCATCATCCCCATTCTACAGACAACAAAACTGAGGCAGAGGTAAGGTAAACAAGTTGCCCAACATCATGTGACTTATAAGTAGCAAAGCCAGGATTTGAATCTGGGCAGCTTGGCTCATGATTGCTCTCAACCCTTCCACTGTACAGGCCCTGGCCAGGGTTAGAGGGCAGGAGCTGAAGGGACTGATTTTGTGTCTTTGAGTGACAATTTGTACCAGCATAGTTCCTTGGGGCCCTGATGGCAGAGGCACAGAGCTGAGCAGAAGCACAGCACCCTCCCCCAACCCTGGCCTTGATGCGGAGCCCAGAACTGCCCGGGTGGCCCGAGGGCAGGGGATTTGGGGAACATCCAGAGGCCACCTCCTTGACCTGGCATTGGTGTTCGTGATGGGAGAGATGGTGGGGCAGCTTCTCTGAACACGTTCAAGGGCAGCAGATGTTCAAGAACAGGAGCTTGGGCAGGAAGAAGATGGAGGAAAGGGTGGGCACCAGGACTGAAAGACAGATTTGTGGGCCCTTGTGAGATCCCCCTCTAGAGCCTTTCAGAAACATGATAATTTGTGGGGAGGGGTCCACGGTCCTGCAGTTAGCATATGGGGACTCGTGGCCTAGATAACAATAAATGTCAATGTGACCACATTTGTACTCATCGGTTCTTTGAGTTCTGTGACACATCATGCCACAGACATAAACTTATTTGATTCTTACATTAAGCCATTTTACAGATGAAGAAAACAAGGCTCAGAGAAGCTGACTGCCCACAGCCAGTAGGTAGCAGAGTCTGGCAGACTCCAGGGTTCGTGCACTGTCCACCTCTCCAGCTGACCCCAGAAATGCCAGCCCACCTGAGAGCACTCCCGTTGTCCCCACGGATCTCTCCTATGGGAGGCCAGGTTACTCAGGTCTCCTGCAGCTTGGTGGGGGTCTGTCTGCCAGGGGGAGCCTCTGCCTCACCCGCCCACCCCTGTGCTAGGGACAGAAGGGGGACTATATGTGCAATCTGCCCGACTCTCCAGAAAGCACTTAGGTTTACGATGTGCATGAAATTGATCGCCAGTTGGTGCAGCCCCCGCTCGCTCCATGCCAGCCCAGCACTGGCAGGAGGCTGCCCCCCACCCCCCACTTTCAAGGAGCATCAAAGCAGCCTGCCAAGGCCCCTTGTGAGGGTCCTTCTCCTCTAACAAGTGCAGAGCGGAGGGGGGGAGATCTGCCCAAAGGCCTTTCCACAGCTCACACACCCCCGCCCCGTGATAGTTAAATAGCTCCGTGTTTCATGCCAATTCCAGCCTGTTCCGCTTCTCCTCTAACGAGCTGATGCTTTCAAAGGCCCCACTAATTGGTGTTTGCGCCTCGCACACCACGACACTTTGATAGTCACTTAGGATGCAGGTCCATCCATCACACCCACTGTAGAGGAAGGCTGCTCACCTCACTGAACCAGAGTGCCTGGGCCTGCGCACCTATGTGCATGTGCCCAGTGTGTGTATGCCTGTGTGCTCATGGGAGAGAACCCATGGGCCTTGCTTCGTATATATGTGCCTGTACAGGTATATGTATATGGACACGTGCATATAAATACTCCCTTGTGGATATTTCTTGTGTATCTATGTGTTTGCATGTCAGTGCATATGCATGGGTGAACACTAAACATCTGCGCGCATGGGGGGTATACTTTTGTGTCTGCACACTTTCCTGAGGGGATTGTTTGTGTGCATGTCACAGTGCTTACATGTGTTTATGCATGCACACATGTGCTTTGTATGTTTTGTGTGGATATCTGCTTATAGGCATGAACCTGTAAATTTTTGCAAGTCTACTAATGAAGTACATATTCACGTCTGACTGCATCTGTGCATGTGTGGACTTGTATGTCTATGCAGTGGGGAGAGAAGATGTGCATTTGTGTGCATGCCTGCAGGATGTGGAGATGAGTGGCTCTCCAGCAGGGGTGTATATGTGTACATGGGGATGCATGTCTTGAGTGTTTGTATATGGCATGAGGCCCAGCTCTGCCATTTTCTAGCTGTGTGACTTTGGGCTCATCACTTGACCTCTCTGACCTGCAGTTTTCTCATCATAAAATGGAGATAATAAAAGCATATACCTCATATTGTGTATGGATCAAATGGAATAATACACATGGAGTAGCAGGAATGTGCTAGGTAGCAAGGGCACATCCCACTGTCCTGGTGGGGCAGATCTTCCCATCCTCCCCATCCTGCCCTCCTCCTTGGGCACACCCATGGTTGCAGGCACTTTTCCTTGACCTCCACATGGAGCTAGCAGCCTGTAAGAGGATTGGGGAAAGAACTGGAATCATCCGTGGGAATGGCCTGGGTCAGCCTTGAGCCCCATAGTGATTGCTACAACCTCTGAGATCTTGGATGACAAAGTGAGTTCACACTTTTATTACCTACCTTTGGCAGGTGGGAAACCAAGGTGCAGAAGCAGTGTGAGCTGGTGGCAGAGCAGGAACTCACTGTCAGAGGATGCATCCTACCACGCTGGCTGGTGGAAGCCAGGATGTCCCTCTTATTCCTGAGGGAAAAGTTGAGTATTCAAGAGGATGGAGTCAGGGGCACCTTTGGGCACCCCAATCACAAATATACAAACCTGTGAGCCAAGGGTATTCTTCATCTGCCCCCAGTCTTGGGGAGTCTGCCTCCTGGGGAGGGTCCCTGATGGGGGATACCAGGTGAAGGTGGGCAACCCCCCAAGGGGACCAGCCTGGTCCCTTCTGTAAACACAGATCAAAAAACTCAGCTAGTCTAATTCTCTCATTTACTCACCAAGAAGCTGAGGCTCAGAGAAGGAAAGGGGCTTGCTTAAGGCCATGGGGTAGAAAAATGCTACAACAGAGGACCCTTCCACCCCAGCCCATGAATCTCACTCCCTTGAACTCATTCTCCAGCGGCTACTCAGCTGGCATTGACCCAGCTGGAGAAGCATGGACCAGGGGCAGAGTCATTTCCAGGCAGGTCAGAGGTCCTTCAAGCCTACAGTGGTCAGCCTGGGATGTCCACTGTGTTCCCACCTGTGGGAAGATGACTTCTTGACCTGGGCTCCTGCCCTGTGCACCCACCTGGGACCATAACCATCCCCGGCTACTTTTCTTCTTCACATTTTGCCGGATGTTTTTTGTTACTTTTTAATTTTAAAAATTTTAATAAAAATCACAGCCAGCAGCAGCATCTCAGCCTCACCAGTTGACATTTCCACCATCATCCAAAGTCATCGCCATCTCCAGCATCAGGGCATGACTGAGCCCACCGCCACCAACTGCCCCCCTTAAGCTGTCACCCACCCCCAACTCCCCGGCCCTTAATATGATTCCAGAATCAAGCAGACGGGACCCCCTCCACCTCTTGAGGTTCCACTATTTACATTTCATCCCTGCCCCCAGGCTCCTGGCAGGATTCTATGACCCAAAGCTCTCCCCAGACCTGTGCCCCTCCCTTGCTCCCAGGAGCCCCCGGCCTAGCCTGGGCCTGCAGAAACTGCGGGCTGGGCTTTGGCCCTGAAGTCTCTTCGCTGGGGCTGGCAGCCAGCAAGGGGAGCCCGTTGGGGCAGGAGAGGCGAGCGGCCCCCTCCTCAGGCCCGGCGCCCCACCCACCCAGCCGGCGGCCTGTCTGCCTTCCTGAGCTCATTAACTGCAGGTCACCGTTCAGCAGGAAAGACAAGGCGTGGGTTCTGCGGGCGTTCATTAGCCGTGAGAGGAACAGTGTGTGTGAAATTAGCAGTCACCTGAGGACCTCGATAATTTCATAATTAGGAGGCCTAATGGCTCCGGCTCCGGATGCCAAATGACTTAACCCCTCGCCTGCTGGGCCCCCAACCTCCAGCCCAAGACTGGAAGGGGGCCTGCAATGCCCCCTCTGCTGCAGCTCTCCTCCCTCTGGCCCAATCACATTCATCTCTGCTACCACAGTTCCCAGCAAAAGGCCTGGCACAGAGGGGATGCAAAAGCAAAGCTGATGGAGGGAATGAACCAATGAGTGAGCAAACGAACAGGTGTCTGGCTTATGCATGGACAAAATGGGGAAAGAGTTTCAGACCCAGCTGCAGGTGTCCAGGGGAGGAACACTCCAGAAAGGGGTGAGGACTGGCTCTCCATCTGCCTGAGTATGTGTGTGGCTGTGTGCATGGCTCTCTGGGTATTTGTGTGTGTTCACGTCTGCATATGTGAGCACGAGGCCACACACACATATGTGGAGGGGACCTGGCTGAGTCTGTGTGTACACAGATCTGCGGTGTCTGCTTCTAAGAAACTTGTGTACGGCCATGTCTATCTTTACATTTGTGAACAGACTCATTGGGGGCTGCCTCCTATCTCTGAGACGGGGGGTCAAATAATGAATAACGGTGGCTTTAACATTTCTATATGTGGGGTGGGGCTGCAATCTAGGGGAAAAGGGAGGCTAGAGGACTGGCCTTGAAGCTGTATTTGCATAGCAAGCCCACTGTTTTTCCTTAGATTGAAGGTTTATTAGGAAGTCTAGGAGACTGGTGCTAATAATGGGGTGCTGATGTCACACCCTCTGCAGCGGGGGAGCTGGTTGGGACAACTTCCAAAGACCCCCCACCCCACCTTTCTCAGCCTCCTCTCACTCCTCCCAACCTACCCCTGGTCCTGAAGAGGTGAAGGCTGAGGTGTGGAGGGGTGGGCTGCTGGGTTCCAGGGCTGGGGTCAGCCTTCCTGATCTGGGCAGTTGGTTCTGAGCCTTCCTGATCCTGCCCCACTCCCTGGAATGACAGGCTAGAGAGAGGAAGCAGGGAGGTGAGTGGGGGAGTAGGAGAGAGGAGAAGAGGATGAAGAAATAGAAGAGGAGATATAAGGAGAAAAATCAAGGAAGAGCAAGGAATATGGGAAGAGAAGGGGAAAAGAAAAGGGAGCAGGAGAGAGGATGGGAAGTCCAAAAGAGGTGAGAGGAGATGAGAGAGAAGATGGGAGGGAAGGAGAGAGGAGGAGAGGGGAGGAGGCTGAGAGCATTATCAGCACTTAAAAAGCGAGCAGCTCAGTTCTTCTTTGGCACAAATAATGGCTTTTTATGAATAAATCATGTGTCAGACGCCTCCCAGGGAGTGGGCATGGAGGGGGGTGCGTCTGCTGGGCTCCAGGGCTGGCAGTGAAGGGCAGCTTGCAGAACCCCAGCTGCAGGGTTGCTGCCCACTTCTCTCCTGATCAGGCCCAGCAGGACAGAAACTGTCTCTGGAATTTCCACTAGCCTGAGCTGGGCAGAACTCAGTCAGTGGGGTGGTCTCACTACTCCCTGCCATGAGCAGGGCTCCCCTCCCCTCCAACAGCAGAACAACCCAGAGGATGCTCCTAGAGGGGACCACCAGCTCCGGTGCATCCGGAGAGAGGGGCATGAGCCAAGACAGGCAGACACACCCAGAGAGGAAGGCATGGAGCACACATGTGCAGACAGGGAAAACAACACGCACGGGCATGGACTCTGCAGCCCCAGATGCACGTGTGTACACACTCGGAGACAGGGATACTGTCATTCTCACCCCACAGACAGACCTGTGAACACTCAGACAGTGAGACCCCAACAGATACCCAGCCTGCCCCATCTCCCAGCGTGCACGTGCGCGCGCGCACACACACACACACACACACACACACATGCCCAGTCAGATGCACATGGGGCAACATGGACACACACAGACCCACACATGCACACCAGTGGCCCACCCTCCATCAGCCCATGTGGAGCCCAGACACAGCTGGCCTGTCCCAGAGTCTGGTTATGGGGTAAGGCCAGGGCATCTGTTCCAGGGGAGAGACAGCCTCTGTGCTCCCCACCCAGATGGGACACCCACCACAACCCTCCAGTGAAGTCTCAGTCCCCCAGCTCTGAGCCCAGAAACTGTGTGGGCCCTGCTAGCTCAGGGATGCTCCTTCACGCCTATGAGCACAGCCATCTCCCAAGAGGCAGTGGGGGTCATGGAAGAGCCTGCCCATTGAGGCACAGTCAGGGGGCAAGAACCCTGGCTCTGCTCCTTGCTAGTAGTGTGACCTCAGCGAATAATTCCAATCCTATTTGCTCCTCAAAACAAATCTGTGAGATAGGTGCTACTGACCCATCTTTCAGACCAAGAAAGTAAGGCTCCAGGAGGTAAGGGCATGAGTGGGCCCTGGAAAACCCTGGCCATTCCTTTCTAGGATCATGCTCTTTCCCAAACTCCATCCTCCCTTCAGCCGCTCCTTCTGAGCCAATGGGTTCCTCTTCCTGTGCCAGATCTCTAAGGTGCTCATTAGAGCAGAACTGGGTCCCCTTCTCTTCCCATTCTTCACCACCCCCACCGCCCAGCCACTCCCAACACCTCCATGACAACCTGTGTTCCTGATTCCCTGTTCTCCCTCTCCAGCCCACATGTCCCCCTGGGCTTCTGACCCTACTATCTGGCTGGACATCTCCAGGCTACCATGTCACCTAATCCAGGGAATACCATTTACACAGTATATGCATGGTGCCCACTGAGCGCAGCCCCACTCCCATCCTGAGGGGTTCCCATCAGTTGTAACTCAACTCCGGCTTGTCTGAAGCTGAGCACACCATCTTCCCCGGGGCTACTCCTGACTCAACCTTCCTCATCTCAGAGAATGGCCCTGTCTGCCCAGGTGCCCAAGCCAGAAAACAGGCATCAGTGGACTCTTCCCTCTCCCTCTCCCCCATGTCCAATCCACAACCAAGTCCTAACGAGTCTTCCTCCAAAATATACTGAACTCACCTGCTCCTCCAGCCCCACTGCCAGCAGTGGTCCAGCGTCACTGGCATGGTCTCTGCACTCACTAACTCACTGGTCTTCCTCCCCACTCTTCCTCACCTGATCCACTCCCTCCCTGCCATCAGTAATCTTCTCATCTTTGAGCTTTAGCCACCCTAAATTGCTTTTGGTTCTGGAGTCCACATGCTTGCCTCTGAGTCTTTGAATATGCCATTTCCTCTGGCTGAATCTCTCCCTTTCCCAACACTGACTCATCCTTCAAGGCTTAGCTGAGAGAGTGCCCCCTCCAGACACCTTCCCTAATGCCTCTTCAAGGCCTGGATGGGTGCTGCCACATCATTCATTCCCACAGCAGCTCCCGGGGCTCCTCCATTCACCACAGCTCTGATCTGAAATCACCCGTTTACTCATCTGTGCCCACCCACCCCATGAGCCTCTAAGTTCCTTGAGGGCACAGATTGAGTTTATGGCATCCCCAATGACTGCTACAAGACTGGGCACACAGCGGGTGCTCAAGAATGTTCCTTGAATGAATGGCAATGAATGAATGTGTATGTACAGGACCTGCACACTTTACAGTCCTCCTCTCATTTACTCCTCACGTGGAATCTAGGAGATGGGGCTCTTATTCCGTTGTCCAAAGGAGGGGAGCAAAGCTACGGAGATTCAATAACCTGTCCAAGGGCACACAGCTGGTCAATGCAGGGAATGAATTCAAATCAAATTCAAGTCTGTGAGCCTTCAAAGGCCTGCCTCTCTTTCCCACTACCCGGGCAGCCTTCCCAAGCCATTTTCCCCTCTCTGACCCTTTTTTTTTTTTCCCCTATCTGTGCAATGAGAACAAAAAATCGTATCTAACACGTGGCCTGGCCCTATCTGGTTCTCAATAAATACCTGTGCCCGTTCTCCCAGTCTCTTCAGAGGACAGAATTTCCCCAGGCTGGAAACTTCCTGCCTGCACGTGTCCACAGCCCCAGGTGCAAAGCTCCACACAGGCACCTCTCCAGCTTCTGAAACGCAGTAGGTGCTTAACCAACGCGTGCAGAGCAGACAGGCAGCACGGAAGGCTGAAACCCAGACACGAAGCCACACTGGGGGCTCAGGCACGGGGACGCCCTCCCCCACAATCCCTGCCAATCATCCTCCTCCTGCTAGCCCAAGGCGCGGGAAATATTTAAAACAATTTTATTCATGAAAATATGCTGTACAATGCACTCTACACGGCCTCGACACGGCACACACGCACACGCTGACGGCACGGCCACGGTACACTGCCTACGATACGCGCCGGGGACGCCGCGCCCACCGCCCGCCCCGACCGGACACTTATAAATATGGGAGAGAGGAGTCAGGATTGGCTTGGAAAAGGGGGTGTCGGGAGGTAGGATGGATCCGGAGCTGAAACCCGCTGGAGAGGCTGACACAGTACTGGGGTGACGGGAGGAAGAAAGAGGGATTGACTCCGACAAGGAGGGCAAGAGCTAGGTCCGGAGGGAGGGAGCGGCTGAACCTGGGCAGCGGGGTGGGGGTAGGATGGACTAGGAGTAAATAAGGGCTGTTCAGGGTGGGTGGCCAGTGGGTAGTTATGTGTTTTCGGGAGAGAGTAGCTGGCCTGAGATGGGCGAGGTGAAGACCGGTGGGAAACAGTGTCGGTTGCAATCAGAGGGGAGTTAGGAGTGGGCAGTCCGTCAGGGCGAGGGCCCAGCAAAGGAAACCGAAGATTCGGAGACGCCCCCCGCCCCATCTCCTGGTTGGCTTCCCCGACCGGCGGCCACACCAGGCGGCCCACGTCGCTCTTCTCCGCTCCTACCCAGCCCGGTACGCAGCCGCCTTTTCCCGCGCTTCCTGCCCCAGGAGGAGGAGGAGCGGTCTGAGGAGTTGGGGCAGGAATGTTGAGGTGCCCCAGCCCCTCCCTACAGCTTCCCTCAGCGGTCAACTGCTAAGGGATGTCTCTAGCAGGGCTGTGCTGCCTCCTAGATCCTGCCGTGGGGCTGGAATCGGGAATGGGGACCCGGGGATCGGGATGGGAAGACAGAGGCCCCGTGAGGGCGGGGCCGGGGCACCAGGGGCGTGGGGAGGCTACCCTCAGCCTGGCACCCAGCTCTGGTTGGGGGGCGGAGCCCCGGCCAGGCCCGGCGGCGGCGGAGGCAGGGCCGAGTCGAAGTTGAAGTCCATTTCGTCACTGTCCATGAAGTCGTTCAGGATGATGGACTCCACGTCGCACTCGAGACTCCCACTGAACATGTCGAGGTCTAGGTCGGCCGGAAAGCGGTCCGGGGCAGCGCCCAGCGGCCCGGCGGCTGCGGCCGCGTACGGCCCGGGCAGCGCGTCCAGCAGGAGGCCGCCGGGTGGGCCCCCGAAGGCGGCCGCGTGGCCGGGCGGTGCCAGGCCCGCTGCGCCCGCCTCGCCGGGCAGCGTCATAAGGCTGATGGGGTGGGCTAAGGCACTGCGCGAGGGCGCCGGCGGCGCGTACGGGGCCGCCCCCTTGCCGGGGTAGGCAGCGGCCGCGCCCGCCAGCGCCAGCTCCCCCGGCGCACCCAGCACCGGGCCGGGCCTCGGCGCGGGCGGCGGCGGCGGCAGCAGCGCGGGCAACGCTCCCGGGCGGAAGGGTGCAGCGGCCGGCGCAAAGCTGGCCTGCTTGTTCTCCTGGATGGTCTGCATGGGCAAGCGGCGCAGCACGCTCAGCGCAGGTGGCCCGAAGCCCCCGCCCCCGCCGTAGGCACCGCCCTTGCAGCCGCCGAAGTAGGCGGGCGCTCCGGCGCGGGCCCGCGGCCCATAAGCGTCCTGCGCGCCGTCCAGCAGGCCCTCGGGCAGCCCCGCGCCGCTGCCGCCGTGCAGGCCCATTGGGCCTCCGAGCTCCGCCAGGTGGGGCAGGTCCCCGGGGCAGCGCGCACCCAGCGCCGGCGACAGCGCGCTTGCCGGGCTCGGGTACATAAGCGGCGACGAAGGCGCCAGGGCCTCTAGGGCCTCGTCGTCCTCCAATTCGGCCGCCTCCCCGAGCAGGGGTCGCCCGCCGCCGCAGAAGTCGGCCCACGCCTCGTAGTCGTCGCTAGCGTGTGAGGCTGGGCTGGCGGCCCACTTGGCCGCGGCGGGTGCGGGCCCGGGGACTGGCACGCCCGGGGGGCTGTCGTCGGGGCTCCGCTCTGGTGCCTGCAGCTGTTTCTTCTTGCTTGCCTTGCCCTTGATGCGCAGGAACTTAGCCCCGTTGTCCATGGATACGGCCCTGCGCCGCGGGGTCTTGCCTGTCTTGCCGCCCTCGGGGTTCAGCATCCACCATGAGCTCTTGCCTGTGCCTTCGTTCTGCACGCGGATGAAACGGGTGTGCAGCGACAGGTTGTGCCGGATGGAGTTCTGCGGTCAGATACAAGGACAGGGGTGGGGGTAGTGGGAAGCAGGGAGGCCGTGGGGAAAGAGGAGGGAGGGACAGAAAGGGGAAGGGGAGAAAATGGAGAAAAGAAGACCCAGAGAGGGAATGGGGAAGGAAATAGGGAAGATGAAAGAGTGAATGGGGTAAGGGGGGCATGGACAGAGAGAAGGAACAGGTGTCAGTACCAGGTTTGACAAACCCAGAATACTCATTCTGTACCCCAGGACCGTAGCACCCCAACCCCCAAGAGACACTTCCCAGAAAGTAGGGCTGGAGCTCTGAGCCCAGCCTTCCCCATGGGCCAAGCTGAACCCTGCAGACCACTGGGGCCTGTAGCAGGGGAGCTGGACCCCCTCTGTCCTCCTCCCCAGGCTGGCCAGGCTGCCAGCGCCCCCCAGCAGATTATGTAAGGGCTCATGCCGCTGCGGCTCATCTGTCGGCCACCCCTCCCTCCCCAGCCTGGCATGGTGCCAGGAGCCCGAAAACCCAGGGCTCCAGAAATCAATCTCGCAGTGACTGATTAAGCCCTGTTTAGAACTAATTGCTCTTTCGTATGTGGGGAGAATAAATTACCTGCTTTAATTTCATGTCTTTAAAATGCAACTGCAGGTAGAGAAGACTGTTAACCCTTTGCTGAGAGAGCCTGCCCAGAGAAAGCAGGATGTAGACTGGGGGTCCCCAAGGTGGGTATAGGCCTGAGACTTCAGAGAACCACCCCCCACCCAGCCCCTCAAGCTCCTGTGAACCGCGCATAAGCCTTGGCTCCCACGGAGCCCCTCAAAGGACATCCACTGGCCATGGCACCCTCAGACCCCATCTCTGCTCAGTGGCCACCTTGGGGCCAGCCCAGCTCTCCCACCTGCCCTAAGACCTGCAGTCTGCCTTTCCCTCCAGGCCCGTCTGCTGCAGAGGAGCTCCATCTCAAAACCCTTTCCTTTAGTAGGTGGCATAACCCCCACTGACAGATAAGCAAACCGAGGATCATGGAGGTGAGGTGGCTTGCCTGAGGCTGCACAGCCCTTTCTGTTGCCCCTCAGTACCTCCCTGAGCTTACTCTTTGCCACCTCTGCAAAGATCCTCTCATCTGTTTTAGCTGGGCCAGTCTCCCACTCCCCAAATCACTGCCTCCTTTTGCCAGGCCTGCCCTTGGGACATAAGAAAGCAGCACTGTCCAGAGCTCCATTCACCTGGCTGACCACAGGACCCTGGACTAGAACATCTGCTGGACCTGCCACCTAACGGCCTTGACCTCTTGGCTCAGGTACTGCAGTGGAAATACCATGGGCTTTGGTATCAGAAGGGCTGGGCAGAGGCTGGCTCATCAACCACCTAGCTTTGTGTCCATGGGCTATTTATGCAATCTCCCTGAGCCTTGGGAAACTGCTCCAAAAAATGGGGATATATTCAGTAACCACCTCACAGGTTGAAGGATCATTAAACAAGATAACGTGTGTGGAGGTGTTTGGTGAACATGCCAGATGCTCATGAACGTTGGTTGAATCCCTTGGTCTGGCCAGAAGAGCTCACCTCTTAGATCACTCAACAGACCTACTAGTCCCCATCTTGTTAATATCATGCCTGGATGTCACTTGCTAGGCACAAACAACTCTTGTGAAGCTGGCATCACCCCATTTCATACCCAGGAACAGAAGCCCAGAGGGTGATGTAACTTACCCAGAATCCCACAGCTGGTCAGCAGTGGTGCCACCTACCACTCCAGGTCTGCCCAGCTCACGGACCTCCTCTTAGCTGGTTAGTCACCCAGGCACACTGGTGACTGCTACTCTGTGCAGACTTTCTGCTGCCCCTTTTCAACCCATGTCCAACTGGGGGAGTCCCCTCTGCTGCTCAGGGCACACTCACTCCTCACCCCCAGCTCTGACCTGTTTCTGGCACTTTCTGCCCTTCAGAGGCAACACCTGAGGCTAGAAGTTCCCTCCCAGAGTCGCCCTACCTGGCTTCTCCTGGGGCCCTGAGAGGCGGGGAGCTGGAGCCCAAGGGGATGGTGTTCCCTCAAGTAGATACCCCCATCCCCACCGTGCACCTGGCTCCCCAGCCCCTCCCCAACACCTGTGCTCAGAGGCCTCAAGGGTTTTCCTCTCCCATGGGACTGTCTAGATTTCGGGAGGCTCCACCTCCCTGCCTCCCAGGCTGGAGGTCAGTCAGGCAACACCTTTTTATCAGTGTCACCGTGTACCAGCCTGGTTCTGAACACTGGCGGGGGGGGGGGGGGGACACTGCCAGGTACTAAGCACCTACTCAGTACCTGCCCATTCAGCCCAAGGCACCAGAAGCACTTTATCTCATGTAATCATTATATCAAACCCCATACAAGGCAGGGACTGGATCCCAGTCAAATGAGGTAAGGCTCAGAGAGGTTAAGTAAGTTGCCAAGGTCACACAGCTTATTAAGTGATTGAGCCAGGTATTAATTTCAGGTAGGTGTTACTCTGAGTCTAAAGGACATCACATTCCACCCCCGGAGAGGGAAATGAGTCAGAAAATTGCCAAAGAATCTTAGGAAGGCAGTCCTCCAGTGCTTTTTGAACTTTCCATGGAAGCCATCCCCAGAAGCTGGCAGCATGGCAAGGCTGGGGGCATGGTTGTAGGCTACTGTTGCAAGGCTGAAATTTCTTGCAAGTCTCGTGCTTCCTTTTTAAAACTCAAAGGAATTTTGCATTGCACTTCATAATATATCCAAATTTTCTGAATATAAAAGTAATGTTTTACACTTTAATGCCTCACTGATATGGACTAACTACAATGTGTAAACTCAGAATTGAATCTTAGAACATAGCCTAATGTGGACATAATTATTGTAATAGACCCTAGATTGTAAGCTCTTACAGCAGTTAGCTCTATTCCGGAATTGTAATGCCTATCTCTAAACTCTGAGATGCTGATCCCTTAGTGTATAACCTGATTGGTCTCTGGAACAATGCGTATCTCTGAGACACCTGAAACTCAGAGCTAGAGCTCGGCAGATATGAATGTCAGTATTAGTGCATACAGCCACTGTTTAAAAAAAAAACTGAGAAAGAGCCCAGACTTCAATTAGTGACATGAATGAAGCAGGTCTGGTTAAGACCAGGGCAAACTGGGCCAAAGGGTAAAGGTCAAAACTGACTGTGTTTTAAAACTTCAACTTCCATATGAGACCAAGGGAAGAGATGTCTATTTGGTACAGGATCTGTATTTTCTAAATAGTACAACTCTACAGTCAGTTGGTTCAAACACAATTACATGGAATTTTGAATAGGAAGTGAGATAAGGTAGGTTAGTATAGGCTAAAGTGAAATAGTGACACATTCCAAAGTAGTTTGGGCAGATAATAAAATATATATATACAGCCTCCCCCACCACCCAACCCCGAGGAGCTGGGGGAAGGTGCAGATGTGTTGGACTTCCTCACCTGGATTGGTGTTGATGTTGTCACAAACATTGGGACTGGCGGTTTGATGTGCTGTGTCCTCGATCATGGGACTTGCCCTTATGTAGCTTGTTACTGCAAAGGAGAGGCTAAACTTGCATATAACGTGCCTAAGAGTCTCCCCCTGAGTACCTCTTTGTTGCTCAGATATGGCCGTCTCTCTCTCCGAGCCACCTTGACAGGTAAATTCACTGCACTCCCCCCTACGTGGGACCTGACGCCCAGGGGTGTAAACATCCCTGGCAATGCAGGATATGACTCCCGGGGATGAATCTGGACCCGGCATCGTGGGACTGAGAGTATCTTCTTTAACAAAAGGGGGGTGCAAAATGAGACGAAATAGAATCAGTGGCTGAGAAATCTCAAATGGAGTCGAGAGGTCACTCTGGTGGACATTCTTATGCACTATATAGATAATACCTCTTAGTTTTAATGTATTGCAATGGCTAGAAGTAAATACCTGAAACTACCAAATTCCAACCCAGCAGTCTAGACTTCTGAAGATGATTATATAATAATGTAGATTACAAGGGGTGATAGTGTGATTGTGAAAACCTTGTAGATCACACCCCCTTTATCTAGTGTATGGATGGATGAGTAGAAAGACGGGGACAAAAACTAAATGACAAATGGGATGGGATGGGGGGATGGTTTGGGTGTTCTTTTTTTTTATTTTTTTATTCTTGTTCTGATTCTTTCTGATGTAGGGAAAATGTTCAGAAATAGATTGTGGTGATGAACACATAACTAGATGATCATACTGTGAACAGTTGACTGTATACCATGGATGATTGTATGTTATGTGAATGTGTTTGAATAAAACTGAATTAAAAAAAAAAGTAATGTTTTAGATTGCCACCCAAGAACACATGCTCCAAGCCTATGAAGCTTTGCAACTTACCCCCTCTACCCTCTGTCCAGCCTGGGAATTTGAGCCATAGCTGGCCTGACCCAGGGTGAAAAAAAAGACTTGCTGAGGTCGGCCAGGATCTGGTGGCAGAGAAGGGATGTGAGCTCAGGCCTCCTAACTCCCCGCCTGGTGCTGTTTTGCTCTCCCCAAGCCTGACTAGGGGCAAGCCTCCCCCCAACTCTGGGTCAGTTATCCTACTTGGACTCTGGGGGCCTTGGACTCTGGGGGCCTTTTCATTTTGACACTGAAAATACTGAAAATAAACCAGTCCAGGGATTTTCAAACTTTTTTTTTTAAATAGTAGAACTGTCTTTGTAAATGGAATCTAATATGAACCTTGGGTGTAAAACAGGTCAGAGAAGAGCCGTGATAGAGGGGTGGAGTTGGGCGGGGAGTCCTGCCCACACGCCCCTCATAGAAACCAAGGCACTTGGACAAGGGATTTTGCAGGCTGGGTGGATGGGGAAGTCGAGGCTTAGCAGGGTGCCAGGGCAGTGGGTCAGAGCTGGGCGAGGACTCGGCCACTGTCGCCTGAGCCGGGCTCTGCACCAGCTGTGCACCAGGGCCCCCTGAGTGTAGCCCAGGCCCTGCAGCCCCATCTGGGTCCTCAGGGCCCAGGCACCTGGTACCAATCAGAGCTCTCAGCCAAGGTGCAGTGGCAGGCGCCCAGAGGCCACGGAGGAGGTGAGGGAGGCAGAGGAGGGAGACGCCTCTGCCAGGCAGCAGTATCCAGGGCTCCCCTTCAGGATCGCCTAGCAACCTGCCACCACAGCCACAGCCCCGGCATGCCCAGGCTCCCCTGGCGCCCAGAGCCGGGCCTGGCACCTGAGGCCTGGTGCCTCCCCACACCTACATCCAGTCCTGGTGCAAGTTCCCAGGGGACGTAAGACCTCCTGGATTCAGGAGTCATGGAGACCATCTGTGGGCAGAGTGGAGAGGCACAGGGTTACATCCCACCCAACCCTGCCAGCCTCCTGGGGCCTTGCCACCCAGGGGAAAGTGCATCGACTCTGGTGTTGCATGTGGATCCCAGTTTAGGCTCTAACACCGATGAACTGGGCAGACCTGGGGCAAGATGCTTTCGACCTCCATTTCCTTCATCGGCTTCTTGCTTCCACCCTCACTTCCCTGCAGTCCTCCAGGGAGCAGCCAGAGAGATCCTTTCGAATGACTCAGGTCATGTCCGATCCTGTGCAGAACCCCCATCTCCCCCAGAGTAAAGAACAAAGGCCTGGCCATAGCCCACAAGGCCCCCAGACCTGCCCCCCTTGCACCTGCCAGGCCCGGCCCCACCTGGGGGCCTTTATCTTGGGGATACCCACGTGGATCTCCCATCTCCTTCAAGTCTTTGTTCGGATGTCCCCTTTTGCCATGAGGCCCATTCTGACTACTCTTTTTAAACTGCTCCTCTTCCCTGGAATTTCCTGGCTCCCCTCTAAATTTTTCTAAAGCAATGATCACTTTCTAAATTAATATACAATTTACTTATCTTCTGTGTTTTATGATTTATTTGTCTGGCTTGCTTCCTGTTAGAATGTAAGTTTCATGAGGGAAGGGAATTTTGTTCACTTGGCTTACTGTACTCCCATGTGTTTGGTACATACTAGACACTTAAATGTTTGTTGAATGAATGAGTGAGTGAGTGAGTGAGTGGAAGAGAGAGATAGGAAGGGAGGAAGAAAGGAAAGAGGGAAGGAGGGAGGGAGGAAAGAAGGAAGGGAGGAAGGAAAGATGTCAGGAAAGGTGGGGAATCCTGTATTGCAGGGAGAATTAAATGAGACAGAGAGGCTGGTTCACAACAGCAGCTTCTCCACACTGGGTGGGAAGCACAGGACCGAATGAGAGACGGGCAGCGAAGTGGAGAAAATCAGGAACAGTCGGATCCACAAAGGGAACCGCAGAGAGGAATAAAGGACTTCAGTGAGAGGAAAAGAAGGGCTTGCAGGCTGAACAATGCAGCCACCAACCTCAGCCCCCACCTTGCTCCCTACATAGACGTGGGCAACCCGGGGCTGCCCATCCAAGCTGGCTTTGCTGGGGCCAAGGCCTCTCATGGCCTGTACAACCGAGGCCAGAAGACTCCAGGATTCCCAGTGGGGACAGAATAGCCTTGTCCCTGCTGACGGCGCCTCCCTCGAGGATAGGGTCTGATCCAGCCAGCAGTAGCAGCTCATCCATCCAGCAGGGCACCCTCATCTATTCCCAGGACACCCTTCGCCCTCGAGCAGTAATGCATTCATCTGACGGCACAACCCCATTTATCCAGCACACCAGTCCCATTTATCCAGCCAGTACAACCTCATTTGCTAACAGCACTCCATTCACCTGACAGGCCCCCTCATTTGTCCTCTAAGGCAGAGCCTCTCCTTCCTCCCGTGGCGTGGCTGTGTTCTCTGACGGTGCAACCTGACTGATCCAGCAGGACGTCATCTCTCCTACAAGCACACTTCATTCCCTGACAGTACAACCTCATTTATCTCATAATGCAGCCTCACCTTTCCTCCAAGTACCACCTCGTTCCCTGGCAGTACACCTCGTTTATCTTCTAGTACAACCTCATTTCTTCTCCTGGAACAGCCTCATTCTCTGACAGCTCAACCTCATCCAATCTTACTTCTCCAGCCAGGGCCCACCCGATCTCTTGGCGGGGTGGGAATGGGGCTAGTAAGGGGAGGCAGGGTGAAGAGATGTCCATCCCACCACTCGCTGTCCCCTCCCTAGAGAGAACTGCCTGATGATGTCCCATCTCCCCAGGCACACAAGGGCCCATGGACTCTGAGTTCTAGGTTGTGTGGCCCAGCCAGCGCTCCACAAATGTCCTGTTTGGTCCCCACTGGGGCTACAGAGGGCCCATAGGAAGGATCAGGGACTTGGGCTCCTATGCTCTCCGTGCCGTCTTCTTGTTCTGTGATTCTGGGGTGGGGAGGGGGGTTACCCATTCTGGAGCACATTCAGTGATCTGCTGTTAAATGTTTATCAACCAACTCTGCAGGGGGTAAATAAAATATCACCCGATTCGTAGCGCTTACTGATTTCCACAGTGTAGATACTCCCATCATAGATGATTCCAAGCTGCCAGCATGACATCACTGACTGCAGAATTGGGAAGAAATGTGCACAATGGGCTCTCGTGAGCCAGTGCAAGCCATCTCTGGCACACCGTCGGCATGTGCCTCAATACTGCAGGGCACCGCCTGCTACATGATTCTTTAGAGACAGCTCTCCTTTTAATCCTGATAACCACCCTGCGAGCAGGTACTGCTCTTTTATGAAGTGGGGAAACTGAGGCTTGGGTGGGTTTGATGTCTTCCCCGAGGACATGCAGCCGGGAAGGGGTGAAGCCAGGTCTGGATCCCAGGGCTGTTGAATTCCAAAGCTGGGGTTCTTCCCACCATGCCGGGGTGGCTGGGGCCACTCTGCTCTGCTGCCACCCCAGTGACAATCCCTGCCTTGTTCTCAAGCCTGAGTTTTTTGGTTTTCATCAGAGACAGGAGGCCAAAATCTTATGCTGTCCCCACTCTCCCAACGACCTGTGCCACCACCTGACCTCCCTGGCACCTGGGTGGCCTCTAGGGCCCTTCCACGTTCAGTCCTGGGTCCAGGATCCACCCTTCCTAGCCCAAGGCCGGGTGTGGATGCCTGTCCAGGTTCCATCCCTGACCCAGTCCCTCCCTCCCTCAGGAAGCTGTCCCTGTCTGCCCCTATCAGGATGACAGTCCAGCTCCTCCCTTTGTCCTCTCCTGAGCAGAGGCCACTCTGCAGGGCTGTGCTGAGAGCTCTGATCTCCTCCCTGCCTCTTATTTCTCTCCCTCCTTTTCTCCCTCCCTGCTTGAAGGAGTGGCAAGGGCAGGGGTTGGAATCCCAATTTCATCAGGTGACCTTGGGCCTACCCTATAAAAGGGCATAACAATCTTCACATCCATGGGGAGGGATGGAACCTGGATGAGATTTCAGATGTCAAGACTTTCAACCCCTCTGTTTCAGAGCATACCTGTCTCAGACAGAGTCACTAACTCCCCAGGGGGGGTCACCTGCCCTGCCACCTGGGGCAAAGCTGGGGTGCTTGCTTCCAGCTTCCTGGCAGTGGGGGCAGGTGGGAGCCACAGACGGCAATGGTGAGTGGGCTAGGAGTCAGCAGTGGGACAGAAGTAAGACAATCAGGGACCTGAAGGAACCAAATATCCAGAGTAAAGTCTCAGGTCAAGGGTCACATCCTGGCACCACCCCACCTCACCCCCACCCAGGAGAGGGCAGAGCCCACACATCTAGCCTGGGCAGCAGAAAAACTAGTAATACCAGTCCAAGCTCAGTTCTGCTCAAAAGCCCATGGCGCGTTATCACCCATGGGCTTGGGTTAGGCTCTAAACTGACATTCAAGAGCCTACTGATGCCCTTTAGCCTCATCACCCCTATTCCCTTACACCCACCTGGGCTCCAACCACCCCAGATGTCTTACACTTCTGTGCCTTTGCACAGTCTGTTCCCTTTGCCCTTCCCCTCTCTTTGCTCAGCAAGTTCCTGCTCCTTCATCAAGGCCAGCTCTGTGGTGTCTTCCTGGCCCCCTCAGGACCCCCAAAGATACATAGCTGTTCCTACCTCAGTGCTACCCCAAAGATCTAACTGCAAGCCGTAGTATAATCATATATGTGTCTGTCTGTGAACTTTTCTGGGGATAAGCCTTGGCTCACTGTCAGTTAACTCATAGGATGGAGCCCTCGGCAGCCGGGAACCCCTCAGGCCTGGCATTTCTGGGCAGTGTCAGTTCAGCAAAACCTCTGGCCAGTGCTCTAAGCCCTGCCTACTCCCCACCAAGGCCCTGCATGGACTGCCCCCATCTTGGTTTCCCTGCAGCTCCTGTTGCTTCTGTCATCTTCTCTGCTTTTCCTCAGCACTGTCTACCTCCTTGAGAGAATTCTGCAAAGTAAAGGGAAGGAACTACCATTTATTGAACATGTACCATGTGCCAGGCACAGTGCTGGGCATTCAGTAATTATCATCTTGTTATATCTTTGTAGCAATCCTCTGAGCTGCTGTATCGTCCCCATCTTACAGATGACAAACTAAGCTTCCGAGAGACCATCTGACTTGCTCACACGCAACTCAAGTGGTGGCACATGAATCTGTACCTAGGGCCCTTGGCTTTTCCTCCTGACCAGAGAATCCAGAGTGGGCCCAGGGTGGGAGTTGAGGGCTAGTCACATTGGCTCAACCACCCGTCCACAGACCCCTCCCTCCCTTGTCCAGGATTAAATGGGATCCCTAAGTGCAAAGCCCTTCAGATCCCTCTGTCTGTCTCTCCCTCCCTCCCTCTGCAGGCGGCACCTCCCCACACCCCTGCCGTGGGCCCTGGGAGCAGCTGCAGTGACCTCACCAGGCCCTACCCTGGGCCAGACTCTGGGGAGGGCCCTGCAGCTGTGCCCCAGCCCTGCAGGCTGGCTCCTGGGGGGGAGAAGAGGAGGAGTGGGCACGGTGCCAAGAGAGCCATCTGCTCTCCCAGGGGCATGGCCACCCGCACAGACATTGGCTTCACCCCCAGGGGCTGCCCTTGGTCCTCTGTCCCCTTGCCAAGGGTCTCCAGGAGCCCAGGGCAGTCCACCCAGACCAGGGCGCACCAGCCCTCATCTGCCACATGTCACCTCCTGGAGATCCTGGCAGGACACTGTTGGGGCGCCATGAATGTCCACTGAAAAATGAACAAATGCTAGGGTAAGCCCCAGGGGCAGAGGCCAGAGAGCTGGGTGTGTCGCAGCTGAGCAGTCTTGCCCCAGCCCCAGCCTTACCGGGCTAAAAGTCTGCAATCCCCTCCTGGGGGCCTCCGTCCCACACATCTGCTCAGCTGGCAGGTGCCTCTGGCAGAGGGCAAGCCCCTTCCCCCGCGGCCTCAGCTCAGGTTACAAGAGGAGGCCAGGCCAGCTGAGGACAGGGGGAGGGGAGGAGGAGGCTTCCCAGAGCATTGGGAGGAGGGAACTGGGATCTCTAGAAAGGACTCAGAGACAGAGAGGATAGGGCTTTGCCTAAGATCACACAGTCAGCCAGGGGGGGCAAGGAGGCACGCAGCCCCGGCTTCAAGTGTGACCCTGAGCGAGTCATTTCCTTCATGTAGAAAAATGGGAAGCCTAAAACCTGCCTGCTTGCCTCCCAAGGCCCTGGGAACAAGTGGTTTAACAAGTGGTTGGAAGGGAAGGCTCTAATAGGCTGGAAAGGGGGGGTCAAACTAAGGGTGAGACAGAGCGTGAACACGCTGAACATCTGACACCTCAAGGACTGGGAAGGGTGGTGGCATTAGAAGAAAGATGACCCCCACCAACCCCCCCCCACAGAGAATTCAGCATCTCTCAGGGCTCAGGGCCCCAAATCCCCTACACGACACGTGGGAGGTTCCTGTCCCAGAAGAATGGGTAACAGTAATAATCCCTGCCAAGATTTCCCGGAGACTTGACATGCATCTCTCCTGTAAGTCCCACAACAAATCTCAGCCATAAGTCCCGTTATTATCCCATTTTGTAGGAGAGGAAAACTGAGGTTCATTTGCCCAAAGCCACCCAGGGATGAGTGGTGGAGCCAGGGTCTACTCCTCCTGTTGGCCTCCAAGACTCAAGTCCCTACCCACATTACCCTGCCCCACCTCAGAGATTCTCAAATCTCCAAAGGGTGCTGCATGGCACCTCTGGAGGAAGGGTGGGAGCCAGGCCTGGCGTCCCAGACTCTTTGGGCCTCCACCCTACCTCAGGCTTATCTTCTCCCCTGGACCCCAGTACCTGGCCCACACGGAGCACCTAGGCCAGTCTCTCCCTCCTGACCACCCTCCACACCACCCTAGAGTGATCCTTCTGCTCATGTCACTCCCATCCCCCATGGCTTGAGTGCCACCTCCTTGGCTTGGCATCCAAGGCTTCTCACCATCAGGCTCCTGCTTGTCTCCCCAGACACAACTCCTGCCAGGCTCTGGCCAGCACAGACCCTAGGGACTCCCCTAAGAGAGTCTGACCTCCTGTCTCTGTGAGTTCCCCCACCTGAAATACCATAGCTTATTACCTGGCCTTCCCTCATGACCACAGTTTCTATCCTGAATCAGAATCGGGCATCCTCATCTTATCTCCCAAACTTGACCTGCAGCTACCTCAAGGTCAGGAGCCAGTTTGGTTCCTCTCTGACCAGCACTGCATGCTGTACACAGTAGGTGTCCAGTGAGTGTACCCCTGGATGAAAGCGAGTGGAGGCAGCTGCCATCAGCGTGCAGATCAGGGGGACATCAAGCTGGTTGGCCTGTCCTCAGGAAGCTCTCCAGGGAAGGGAGCCTGGGACCCCTGGGCCACTCCCCAGGTTGGAAGCTGTGGCATAGCATTCCAAGGGAAGGCAGGGAGCTCGGAAAGGCCGGCCGGACCAGAGCACTGGGCTACGGTGGAGTCAGCCCTGGGAAGTTTCATTTCTGTCCCTCACAGAGGGACACTGTGAAAGTCACTTTATTTCTCTTGGCCTTAGTTTCCTCATCTGCAAAATGGGGATAGTAACAGTACCAGCTTCACAGGGCTGCTGTGAGGGTTAAATGAAGACAGGTATATAATGGAACATGAAGTATGAATCTTGGGCTGGAACAGTTCAATGTGGCTAAAGCATGGGTCAGAAGACAGGAGGTGTGAGATGGGGCTGGGAGGTCCCAGGACTAGATCCTATAAGAATAGCACTGGGCCGTACACATGCTCCTCCTGTCCCCTCTGCCAGATGGGGAGCTATCAGAGTTTTAGTTTCCTCACCATTCCATACCAGAGGCCTGCTGAGTATTTACACTGACTTTTTCCCTCCTTTCTGCAGCCAAAGGCTCCCAACAGCAAAGTACCTCAGCCCGGCTGCTGGCTCCATTCTCTCCATCCATGTCCTATACAGCATGGTAGTGGGTGGGGGGAAATGCATGTGTTGAGGGTAAGGCCTCAGTCCCTTGGAGTTGACCCCATGGGGGTGGAATCTCTTTGAGGACCCAAAAGAGATGAGCAGGAAAGCAGTGGGCTCGATGTGGGCAGCCTGCTTGGAGAAGGAGCTGTTCCACCCTGGGTGGAGGCAGAGAACAACAATGACAACCAGGAGGCTGAAAAGCCATGATCTAATGCTTCAGTTCTGACTCTGACCCATCACCAGATATACCTGTCCAAATACAGACTCCTGAGCCCACCCACTGAGAGTCTGATATGGGGGTCTGAGATGGGCCCTGGAAACCTGTATTTAAAAGCTTCTAGGTGACTCTGATCATAAGCTAGGCTGGCGAACAACTAAGGATTTAAGGCAGGAATTCTTGAGAGGATACACCGAGTTCCAGAATAACCTGGGAGGTGGATCTTTGTTCAAACCACCTGAGCATCACAGAGATTCTGCAGGGTGTCCCGAGGGATCAGGCCTTGGTGAGCGTGTGACAATGGCAGTGGGTGTGGGTGTCAGGTGTGAAGGTGGGATTGTGCAGGCGGCCTGAGATCAGAGGCAGCAGGCAGGGAAAGTGGGAGGGAAGGCAGGACCTGGATAGGGCCAGAGGAGGGCCCAGGGGTCCAAACAGAGAGGTTTGGGTTCGGCTGACTCCTGGAAGAATGAAGGAGCTCTGGAGAGTTCTGGAGCAGGACAGTGCCTTAGAGCCAAAGGGCTGGCTGGTGTGTGGAGCTGGGACAGCACCGGCATTGGGAGACAGTAAAACATGGTAGAAACAGGTCTGCATCTAAATCCAGGATCTGCCTGGATCCTGCCAGCTAGGCCACCTGGGCCCAGTGACTTCATTTTTCTAATCCTCCATTTGCTCAACTGCAAAATGGGGCTATTAACACATTCCTGGCAGGACCCAGGGAGGATTAAATGAGAGAGTTTATGTGAAGTGCTCAACCTACTGCCTAGGGCCTAGATGTTAATTCTTGTTCCCCTTCCACAAGAGGCACCCCTCTTAGAGAACAGAAAGGTTTCTCTGCAAAGCGGAAGCCTTGGGGGGAGGGTGTGGGAGGCCCCTCCCCCACATGCCACCTGGCCCCCCTCCCACCTCCACATATGGGTTGGGGGGTGGGGAAAGGCAGCAAACAGCCAAACCCTCCCAAACAGGAGTTGGTTACCATGGAAACCAGGGTGCCAGGAGGAGGGGGGTGCTCCAGATCCAGCTGTCCCCCTGAGCACCCTACCAGGCCCCAGAGCCTCAGCGAATGCCCACCCAACACCCTGCTCTCCCCATCTGCCTATTCTGGGGACCAGCTGGAACTGCTAGGAACACTTCCTTCATTATGCCCAGAGTGTGTCTGCCACCTGGATACCGCCAGGGGCAGGACAGGCATCTCGAGGCAGAAGTCCCAAATTCAAGTCCATCCACACCTGCACTTCCCACTTCCACCCGCGAGAAGTCCTCTCAGTACCGTGTGTCCTCCGTTCCAGTGAACCCCGGTGGCTCCTGGGACCAGACATCTTATAAGTCACAGCCCCCAAAGCAATAGAGACTGTGAGTTAAGCCCCCTGGACACAGAGTGGGAGAGAGCTTTGCTCACACGTTGATCAGGTTTCCAGACAAGTGCTCTGGCCTCTCCCTTACTCACTCTTGACCCCGCAGCTCCAGGTGACTCTGAAGGGCAGAGGTGGGCAACCCTGAGCAGTGCTCCACGGTGATGGGCCACTGTTCCAGAAAAAGAAGTGAGTTCTAACAACGTGAAGACCTGCCTAGCAATAATAGGTTATCCCAGAGGTCGTGAGCTCTCAGTCACTGGGAGTCAGTGCGAGGGGGTTTCAGCTGCAGGTGGAGGTGTGGAAGGGGGTGCTGGGTTCCATGACTCCCCAGCTCCCCTAGGGACCAGTCTGATTTGGAGGTGGAGGGGATGGGTCCCAGTGGAGGTATGCCAGCCCCACCCTCTCCTGTTTCCCAGGTACCCGCCCCCAAGTTGGGAGGTAGGCACACAAGCTGGAAGTAGGGAGGGAGTGCCAGTGAGTCAGTTGCAGGGTGGAAGACATGGTGAGGTGAGAAGGGGCTCCCCTTGTTCAGCTGATATGCCCACATCTCAGAGGCTCATATCCACATACACAATCCATGATCACCCCTCACCCCTCATAAAACTCAGAGGGGCTTCCACATCCCATGGGGTCCCGCATGGTACCATCGCCAGCTGCCACTCAAAGACAGAAGGTGGGCTACGAGGAACAAGCTCCTACCCTTTCCGAGTCCATATAAAAGCCCCTTCCTCTAGCTTCTCACTCAGTCCTTCCAATGGCAAAGAAAAAGCTTGAGCATTGGGGTCAGAGGAGGGTTTAATTCCCAGGTGTGCCACTTCCTAGGCACATGACCCCAGGGCAAGTCAAGTCACTTCCTCTCTCAAGTCGGATTCCCCACCTGCAAAACAGGGTTGCTAAGACACCTCGCAGGACTATGGTGAGGATTTTCAGGATGTGCACCTGGCTAGCTGATTCTGGGTAAGTGGGAACCCCCTTCCAGGCCCACTCTGTCCTCCTGCCCCTCTGGCAGGGTGCCTCCCGGCCAACCTCCCCTCTCCCATCTAGTCAGTCCTGAAGCTGGAGCTCAGGCCGTGCAGAAAAGGGGCCCCCGACCCCAGAAAGTAGGGGCTGAGGGGGCGCTGAACTTTCGAACCCACAAAACCCCCGCGCCGTTCATTACCTTAACGCGAGTTAAAAATAACCGTCTCATCTCTTTAAATTAGTCTGTCTGCAATTACCGCCTGGCACGATGCTGCCCGCCATCGTCCCGCTGGAGCGGCGCCAGGTGGCAGGCGGGGCCCTCACCCTGTCTGTCGGTCTGTCTGCCTGCCTCCTGGCCCGCCCCCCTTCCCCCACCACGCAGCTAGCCCAAGGGGCCCCCGGCAGCCCCGCCTCTGAAGCTCCCCAAGTTGCGGGTGGGAGTTGGGGGAGGGGGCCGGGGCCGCGAAGCCGGCTGGGAGCCAGGGGTATCCATCGGGATCTGAGGACTGGGGTGGGGGCGCCGGAGCACGCGGCGGGGGAGGGGCGCCGGGAGGCCTGGGAAGCCGGAAGGGCCCGCAGCGCGCTAGCGCTCGTGGGTGGGTGTGAGCAGGTGGCTGTGGGAGTCTGCCGGGCGTGCCAGCAACTGTGCCAGGAGCGGCTGGCACGGGCTCGTGCCCAGGAGGCGGGCAGCTGCCAGCCCCCGGCTCGTGCAGCGAGGGGGGGTGAGGACACCCCTCAGCCCCAGGCTCACACCGCCTCCTCCTGCCTCCCCCCACCAGCCCCTGGGACTGGGGATCCCCGGAGGACAAAGGAGGAGGGGAGGGGAGCCCTGCTGGAGCAGGCTGGGGGGAGGAAGGAAGGGAGAGTCCCCTATGCTCCCACCAGGGCTGCAGCAGGGCCCCCTGGCCTGCCAGACCAGCCCCTCTCTTCCACTCCCCACCCCGCCTGGGACCTACTGGGCCAGGGCCTGGGCCAGATGGGGTAGCACCACCCCTCCTGGTTCCACCCCTCAACTGCCAGGCTGCTCCAGCTGCTGAGGGAGAAGGAAGTCCTCATCCCCTGCACTCCTCCCAAAGATCAGGCTTGGGGACAGGAATGGGAGGTCCTCAGGCCTGGCCTGGGAGCTCCCAGTGGAGCTGGCAGCCAGGAAACACAAAAGCAGGCAGGACAACTCCACAGGCACTAAGTGGAAGGAGCGCCAGGACCCAGAGCAGCCTGGAAGGCTTCCCATAGGAGAGTCTGGGACTAGGGAAGGTGGGGCTGGAGCATCTGGGAGGCAGTGGGAGGCCCCACCCAGATAGCCAGCCACACTCCTGGGACACGGCAGAGAGAGGGAGACCTCCTGTCCAAGCCCTCTTCCTAGGTCTGGAGATGCCCTGCCCAGAGGGGTGCACTACCACCAGCCTCTTAGCCTCTCTGGTTTGGGTGCCCTGAGCCCACCTTGGTCTTACCTCCTCCAATTCCTCTCCACAGCATCACCTGAAGGCCTCCCCACATCACAGCCCAGACCACAGGGCAAAGGCCAAGCACTTTTGCTCCTCCTGATTCAGCCCTCTCTGCCCTTCCTACACCACCTCCCCACGAGCCCTGGAAGCCCTGGCTCCAGCCTGGCACATCAAAACTGCTCCCTCCCCACCCCACCCCCCAAATCCAACACGTACTTTTCCACCTCCCCACCTTTGCAATATTCAGTCAACACCCCTGGAACTTTCTCCCAAATTCAACCCTCCCCAGTGAAGGTCCAGATCACGTGCCACCTCCTCTGTGAGGACTCCCCTGACTTCTCAGGGGATCTAACCCACAGCCCCCAACCCTACCCCCACCCCCAGCCCTTCCTGCCTGTAAAACCCAGGGCTGGGTGTGGAGCTGGCTGATAGGTGACGCAGCCTGGAGGCAGGTCCAGTGCCTTCCCCTTTGCCCCCTGACTCCCACCCTACCTAACTCAGGGCTGGGCACACCCCAGGGATCCAAGTGCAACACTCCTGGTGTGGGGAAGGAGGGAGGAAGGAACAATGGGCCCTGGCCCCAGCTCTGGCACCTGCGTGCCACAGCCCCTGTCGTCCTGAGGTTGGCTGGGAGTCAAGATGGCCCTTCCACCAGGCCCCTGGAGGGGCTGACTGGGGATGGGAGAATGGAAGTCGAGGCTGGCAGCCCCAGGAATGAGAGGGGAAGAAGGAGGGCCCCTGGGGAGCTGTAGGGGTGGGGTAGGATGAGCACAGCCACTGAGGGGACAGGATAGGGCAGACCAGAGGCCCCTCTGAACAGCGCTTCTCCAGTGCCTGGGTGCTCTCTGCCTGGGCCTAGGTCAGGAGTCCAGGCTCCCTCTCCAATGCCCCAGGCCAGAACCAAGCCTCCCAGGGCTCCTTCCTTCCTGAGCCCAGGCTTGGGGAGAACCAGCATGTCCCCAGCGGCATGGTGCAGCAGAAGCTGCATCCAATGGGTAGGCAGGAGAGCTGGGCCCTCAAACAAGGCGTGCCACTCACCGAGGGCCTGGGCAGAGTCCCATCCCCTTCATGGGCCTCAATCTCACCGTTTGAGAAATGAACCCATAGGACTGAGTTATCACCAGTTATCCCAATCACATGCTAAGATTTATATTTGCCCCTGTTTCAAAAGCTGCCAGTGCCCCCCTCCCAGATGCCAGCAGGACACTATTCCGGCACTTCTGTGGGGCATTTGACAGCTAAAGAGAGAGCCTGGACCCTGGAGGGAGATACACCTGATTGAAGTCCAGATGTCCCAACTACTGATATGTGACCTTGGGCAGTTCGCTCCGCCACTCAGCGCCCTCCTCTGTAAACCCACCTCAGGCTGCTGAGAGCTTGAAAGGAGATGTGTGAAAGCGCCTGGCACAGAGCTTGGCCCCGAGACCCTCAATGACCTGCAGCCCTCTCCCCACTTCCAGCCTCATGTCCCGTCTTTCCATCTTCCTCAGTCCCCTCCACTCCAACTGGAGCTCCACCTCCTGCAGGAAGCCCTCTTGGCCTAAAACTGGCCCACAGGACTCTCCCCTGCCTCAGCACCCTCTGCATCCTCCATAAAACACAAGCCTCCGTTTCTTGTCTCCGCAGCCAATGCACAAGTCCTTCAGTCACCTTTCACCAGACATGCCCTGGTGGCTTCTTAATGCCAGGCTCTATGATGGGTGCTGTGGGTGCAGAGATGGCTACAACACTGCCAGTGCCTTCCAAAGGTAGGGGCAGGGCGGGGAAATGAGACAGGACACAAACAACTAAGACCCAAGGCAGGCAGGGAGAGGGCAAGAGAAGGAGTCTCCTAAACTAGCCAAAGATGGTTGGAGGCTTCCTGGAGGAAGGAACTTTGTGCCCTGAGAACAGGGAATATTTCTATAGGGAGAGGTGGAGGGTGGGACAGGGCATAGGGAGCAGAGAGGAAGGTGGGAGCAAAGCCCAAGGGCAGGGCACACTTGGGAGGAATAAATGTTCTGGTGGGGGCTGAACCCAAGGGGACACCTCCTCCAGTCTGGGCCCCTCATGGAGACAGAGAAGCTGCCAGCTGGAGGACTGAGAGCCATGGGCGACCGGGTCAGACACCATGGCCCTTCCACCACAGCCACTGGGCGTGCAGAGCTGTCCATGTCCACGAGCCTCGTGCCTCCCACTGGCACACCTCCCTCCTCTGCCCCTGTCTGCTCCCACTGCATGGCACAAGTCCTCCTTCCCTATAGGCATGCCTCCCTCACAGAGGCCCCCTCCCCCAGAGGGAGCCTGACAGCACACCCCGTCAGCTCTTCCCTGACAGCTCACCCCCTAGGCAGCCCCCCCCAACCTCCTCTCTCCTCAAGACACAAACTATCCTACTTGCCAGTAAGATGGCCAGAGGAGGAGCTGGATCTAGAGGCTACCATTCAGTCAAGCCCATGCCCTCTTCCAAGCTAACTCCCCCCCTCCCAGTGGTTGACACTGAGGCCCCTCAGGGGGCTCCCCTGCCCCTCCCCCACCTCCAAATGCATCTGAGCTTGGAAAGCCAGGGAAGTGGAAGACAGGCAGCCTGGGGGTGGGTCAGGGCAGGACCCCAGTCCTCCACACCCAGCCCTCAGACCAGGGTGGGGGACACCATCTCCACCACCACCTATACTGATCCAGGTAAAAGGAGAACTCAGAGCTTCCCAGGTCACCTGACAGTTCCCCCACCTCAGGTTGGCTGGTGCCCTACAGTGAACTCCTGGCACCACAGGAAAAACTGTGGGCCCAGAGTTGCAACCCCCATCTGGGGTCAGCTCCAGGAAGGGCAGTGGGAGAGATGTGGGAGAGAAAGCAGCCATCAACCCCAGTCGTTATTCCAGCTCTTTCAGAAGGGTGCCCTGGTGGCATGGTAAAATAAGAGTAACACAAAGCGAACTCAGGGGGGTAGGGGCCTGGGCATGGGTTGTTCTGCCATGCCCCAAGACGAGGTGGAGTTACCTGACCAGAGTGCCTCGGGGGCGCCTCAAAGCGGCAATCCCTTGTCGCCCCGCCAGACCTCCCACCCAGCATCCAGGGCACGCACACAGCTGCTCCCAGCACGCCTCCACACGTCCGCCGGCCGGCCTTGTGCCCTGGGCGCACACTCAATGACCCCTTGGGACGCCCCAGAGCCCTCATGACCCGACGGTTTGCCCCGCGTCTAGGCGCACATAGCAGCCCCCTAGAAGCCCCAGCCGTAGTTCTCAGCTCCCCACCCCACCCAGCCGGACGTCCCCACCTTCCAGCCGGCCGAGCTGTTGCTGTCGCCTTTATCCTTGAAGTAGGGCACGTAGCGGACCATCCAGTCGTAGATCTGCGAGAGAGTGAGCCGCTTGTCCGGGGCGCTCTCAATGGCTTTGGTGATGAGGTCGGCGTAGGACAGGTTCCCCCACGCGTTCCGCCGGGAGCTCTTCGCTTTCCGCAGAGGTCCGACCTCCGCGCCCAGCGGCGGCGCTGGGGCCATCGCCGGGGCTGTAGCCCGGCGCTCCGGCCCGCAGTCCTCGGCGCCCTCTGCCACCCCTGCGCCCAGCGCTCCGTCCTCGTCGCCGGCCAAGTCGGGCTGCGGCAGGGGCCAGGTACACGAGCGCGGCCGGCTCTGCGGCGCGAAGTCCGGGTCCACGTCCACCTGATGCGCTCGCAGCTTCGCAGCCATGGTCCCGCCCGGCTCCGGCGAGGAGGGGAGGGAGGCTCCGCGGAGGGTGGGTGGGCGGCTCCGGGATCTGCGCGCCCCGGGGAGGCCCGCGGGAGGGGTCCCTGGCGGCGCCGGCTCAACCGCGGGGCGCCATGGGCCGGAGCGCGGAGGCAGGGGGCTGGACGCGCTAGAGAGCACGAAGGGAGGGAAAGACAGAGGGAGTGAGGGGGCGGCGGCCCCGGAGCCCAGCGGGCACACACCTCGCCCAGCCCCGCTCCTAGCACCTGCCGCCTGCCTGCGCCTGCAGCCACCACCGCCACCACCGCTGCCGCCGCTCCCCGGGCGCTGGCCCCGCGCGCGGGCCCCGCTCTCCCGGGACAAGGCCGGATTGCACCATGCCGGAGCTCGAGCCCGTGCCGGAGCCCGCGCCGCCGCCGCCCCGTGAATGCCGCCGCCGCCGCTCCGGCTCCAGCACCAGCTCCCGCGCCCTCCGCGCTCAGCGCCGGCTGCACCTCGAGATGGGCGGGGGGCGGGGAGGGGGCGGGCCCGGCGCAGGAGGGGGCGGGGCGTGCACGACGGCGGCCGCGGAATCCTCTGCCCGCCTGGGTATCCCGCCCGCAGGCTGGGAATGGGGACACGCAGCTCGCAGCTCGCAGCTCTGAGCGACCCCGCCGTAGCCCCTGAGCGCAACAGCGCCGCCTACAGAGCAGGGGAGGAGCGGTGGACGCCGACCCCGCCCCCTGGTCGGCGTTCGCTTTGGGAGGACGCGGGGGCGGGGCTCGAGAGCTTCCATTGGTCCGCTGCAGGGCTGCCCCGCCCATGGACTCGACTGGATCCCGCCCAGAAACGCGTCAGCGGGTTATTGTTACAACCCGGGGTTTCCCGGGGCAACGAGAATGGGGCGGGGCTCAGAGTACTGGACCCGCCTTCAATCTCCGGGAGGAATGCTCCGCCCCCTGTTTCTAAACTATTGACGTTTCCAAGTCTTCATTCCAGAAAGACGAAGGGGCTGATGATAGACTTCCCTCTTCTTTGTGCCCTTGACTGGGCTGGGGAGAGGGAAAGGGTCAAGAATAGCTGGGTTCTAGGCCAGGCTTTGCTACAATTCTAACTTTTCCATGCTAACAGGTTCTCTGTAGGCTCTTACGGGGCCTGTGGGCACAGTTTTAGAGCAGCAGTTCTCCAAGTTCACATTGCAGCAGAATCACTTGAAGGGCTTGTTAAAACAGATCACTGGGCCCCGGCCCGAGTTCCTGATTCAATAGGTCTTGGTTGGAGCCTGAGACTTGGCATTTCTAAGGAGTTCTCATGTGATACACACTTTAAGAACCACTCCTTTAGGGTCCCTGGGGGTCCTTGCAGGAGCTGTTGAAACAAGCCCTTGCCCCAAAGTTCATGGTGTTTGGGCAGGGTGCTTCTCCATCATTTATCAGGTGTTTATTTTATGGAGCACCTCTGATGAACCGGGCACTCAGGGGACACTAGAGAGAGAGAAGCGACTGAGGAAGATGAAATCCCTTCTGCCTAGGCTGGTGGAGGAGTCAGAGGTTCATCAGATCATCCCACAGCCCCAGAAGGGGGAGGCTGGCGGAGAGGTCGGGCAGCCTGTGACCTCACCTCACAGTGTGCTAGGTGAGGCTTCCAGCTACCACCCCAGCCTCTGTTCAGGGTGTCCCCTCTGCCTAGAACACCGTTTCCCTTCCCCAAGACCTTCATCTGACATTCTCCCTTTCTTCAAAGCTCAGCTCAAGTGTCAGTTTTTCCCTGACACCTTCTCTGACCCCCAACGCCCAACACTTGGGAGTGTTGTGTCTGCTCTCTGCTTGCCCAGATCACGTGCTGCTGTGCCAGCCTCACCTTGTGTGGCTTTAGCACAATATTTCTATTTGGCCATTGAGGAAACAGGCCCAGAGTGGGGAGGTGATCTTCCCAGATGGCACAGCCAGGACTAGAATCCCAAGCTCCTGACCCTCTCACCCAGCCAGTACCTCCCTCCTGGAGAGGCTGGAGACCGAGATTTGCAGGCCAGGAGGTGCAGAGTTTTCTGGGCACTGCCCACAGGAGATGGCCCTCCTTTCCCAGGAAAAATTCCTTCCTTCTAGCTTAGGTCCCAAGGAGTAGGGCAAAGGATGAGGGTAAAGCTGGGGGTGGAGTTGGAGGGGACCCTCCTCACCCCCCAGGGTGGGAGCAGGCCCAGCTTGCAGAATCCTGGCACAGCATCTGCCTGTGTTACATCCTGAAGGAGGGAGTGGGCACGGGAACACTTGGTGGTCCCCCCTCCCCATATATACACACATGTGCATGCACATACCACCCTCCATGTGGTTCTGTTTAGAGTCACAAGGGACCTGAAATCACTGACTGACCCCCTCCCACAGTTCTCATATGCCTTCCCTGCCTGGGGAGCCCACACTGGGGGCTGCCCCCTCAGATACCCTGGAGACCAGGCAAGCCTCCTGCCAGTCCTCGGCCCCTGGCCCAGCATGAGCTGTGCGACGGGAGCCTGCTGGGGGCCATACCAGAGTTGGGAGGTGTCCTTAGCTGTGGGCCCTGGCACAGGCTGCTCGAGCCCTTGAGCTTCCACTGCAGGGCTGGGAAGCCAGGTTGGCAGAGATGCCCTAGAAGCTGAGCCGGGCTCTGGTCCCACTCCTGCCCCACCCAGTGTCCACAGCTGCTGCCTGAACTCTCCTCTGGGACCCAAGCCTGGCACACTCAGCCCTTACCCCACCACCGCCACCACACACCAAAACTCACACCCACAAGCACACTCTGCTATTCATTCTTTTTCACTAGTAGCCTGAGCCCTGCTCAGCCCTGCTCACACATTCTTTACAAGGCCATATGACATAGTGTTAAGAGTATGGACAAATGACTTAACTGCTTCCTCATCTATAAATGGGTATCATAGAACTGCAAGAGAATTAAATCAGATTATGCATGTCAGCACCAAGCCCAGATTCAGGACTCAATAAATGCTACCCATTATTATTGTTGGTGGTGTTGCTTCTTGCCCAGCTTCCCTGCCTGCTCTCTGAACTCACATAGTCCCACCTGCTCTCACACTCATGTCCCCTCACATCCACCAGCTCACCCACATACACACTTACAAAAGTCCCCTATACTTGTGAACCCCTTACTCAGACCCTTGGGATCCCCTCCCCCATGCTCACTCTCAGGCTCCCATGCACCCTCCCTGCCCCTCCCACACTCATCCCTGCTCACAAACCAGCCTCTTCCTTCTCACCTTCCCAGGCCCTTAAACCTGCTCCCATTCCAGTGCTCACACACTCGCTCACTCTCACACAATATGCATGTGTACACCTGAAATGATCCCAGTGCACACCTCCATATCTCCATCCACCACCCCCCTCCCAATGTCGAGCACCCACCACCACCAACCCCGCCCCACAGCCGCTCACAAGGCTGCCTGTTCCTGGGCTGCTTCCCCTCCCCCAGTCTCAGCTCCCCAGCCCCTCCCAGCTCTCAGAATAACCCCTGCTGTGGCCACCACTGCCACCACTGCCACCCCTGCCACTGCCTCTGCTGAGCTGTCAGGGCCCGCCATGCCTCTGCTGAGCTGTCAGGGCCCGCCAAACCCCGCTTCTCCAGAGCTTGGTGCCAGCTCTCCCAGCTCACTCAGGGCAAGTGAGGGCAGGACAGGGTTCTCTGAGGCCTGATGGACACTACTCTGCTCCCCCAAGGAACCCTTTTCAGAGCCCACCTATGGGTATACTCTCTCAGGGAAGGCCACTGCCACTTGCCCGGAGGGTTCCACCTATGTCCTCCAATCCTCATGCCACCCTGGTGAGGGGTGAGGGCAGGGCTGTCTCCCTGGATGGCTCAGAGAAACCCAGGTGTAGCAAGAATGAGGTTTGCCTGAGGAGACACGGTGAGTTGGGAGGAGAGCCAGACCATGAGCAAACATTCCTAGGCCCCATATAGGGGGACTGAAGAGGACCCTCTCCTAAACCACAGATATCATGCCCCCTGCCTGGTGCTGAGCAGAGCCTGGTTGACCTTTGATGCCATGGTTGTTAGACCCTTGTCAGGAAAAAAGAATAGCACAGGGGTGATGTCTGGGGATGCCTCTGGAGGGGCTGGGGACTGGTGCCCAGACACGGCCTCCAGAGGAGGAAAAGGGAAGCGTCTGCAGAAACCAGAGGGGACCTCAGGACAGCTGCGAGAGCCTCCAGGGCCAGTTCAGGCCTGGTCCAAGGACAGTGTCAGGGAGCGGGTGGGGCTGAACTGAGGTGGCATGGCTGGGGGTGGGGTGGGGCGCAGCGTAGTAGTGGAGGGCCCTCATGAGAAGAGGGCCCTTCTGCCTGGGGCCGAGTTCTGCCAATTTGGACCAGTGACTGCTGGGTGCCTGAGGACATGGGGTCCAGGCCCAAAGAACTTTGTGTACTCCTTGGCCAAGCAGCTGTAGCACCACAGATGGTGAAAGAGAAGAAGCACCTAAGGGATCTCCTCTTGCAGGTCAGGCTTGTTCTGCACTTCCTCCCACTCAATCCCATGTTCATAGCATTATGTGTTTTATTGAGCAGTTACTAAGTGCCAGCCCCTGTAGAGCACCCAACAGAAGTTAGTTATCGAGAAGAATCTGGCTTCTCAGGAGTGAGAGACTTGCCCATCTTGTCCCCAGGGTCTAGAGCAGGTGCTGGCACTGAGGAGGCATTCAATAAATATTTTTTGAATGGATGAATGAAAGAATGAATGAATGAACCCATTTCATTCTCACAACCATCTGCTAATAACAGACACTTCTATTCCCATTTTCTGGATGAGGAAATGAGACTCAGAGAAGGGAAGTCAGTAACCAGGACTCAAACTGAAGTCTGAATTTGCTCCTGAATAGTATCCATGGGGAAGGAGGAGATAAGGTTCAGAGCAAAGCATTTCCCTTCTCTGAGCCTGTTTCCTCATCTGTAAAATGGGGATGGTTGTACTTTGTGGTGTGGTTGTTTGGGGTGGTGATCAAGCTCACACGTGTGAGATGCTGAGCACAGGGTAAACACCAAACAAATGTATGTTCCCTTCATCCTTCTCTTCTGCCTCAGGTTTGCCCTGATACTAAATTATCAGCATTACCACACCTGGGAGCCCTAGTACCTGCAAAGCACCCCTCTTACTGTACCACAGGAAGGAGGCATAATGGCAAAGGTGTAGAGGTGCAGAGTCAAACTCTGCCTCCTTAAATTAGAAGCTGTATTTGGCTTGGGACTTCCCTGGGCCCCACTTCTTCCCCTGTGAAGTGACCTCCCAGGGTCGTGGCAGGGAAACGGTGGAGTGAGGACTTGACAGCAGGGCCTGGCAGAGTAAATACCAGCATCTCACCATGATCTCACTGCACTGCCTACCCTATGACCTCTCTGCTCTGGATTGTCCTGACCCCAGGGCCTGTCATCTCTCTGAACCAAGGATGCTACCAGAACATCAGGGTGGAAGTCAAGAGACCTCCATTCTGCTACTGGCTCTGCTCTTGGCAAAGTCACTTCTCCTCTCGGGGGCTCCGTTTTCTTATCAGTCAAATGGGTTGGGGCCTGGAGCAGACAGTCTCTAAGGTTCCATTGGAAGCTAATTTTTGCTCAGTCCTGAGACTTTCTTGCAAAATGTTAAATTAGTTTAGAACTGTAAAGAGCCAACCATGACTGGACATGTAAGGAGAAAGAGTCAAAGGAAAGAAAGTAGGGTTGCTCGGGGAAGCTTTGCTCTTCCAACTGCCCTCTCTCACCAGGTGTACCTAGTGCTCTAGGAGGCCCGCTGGAGGCAGCAGACTTTCCCAAGGTGGCGGGCCTTGGCCTGCGAGGGGTCCCAGACCCCACCCATAGGGCACCTTGGGTTTGCTGCTTCTCCCCCTGGGCAGCCCCAGCCCCAATGCTGGACAGCAGGTGGCTGTGGAGGGAGGCAGCAAGGGCCAGCCCCTTCAGGGACTCGCTGTGTTGTCCCAGACCTGCCCTCAGTTTCCCCACCTGCAAAATGGAGATTGCAACACCTACCCCCTAGAGCAGGTAGGAGAATGGAAGCAGAGAGGGTGGTGGGGAAGGAGCTCTGGAAACCTCCAAGGACTTGTGAGTTTTTCTCTCTGGCCCAAAGCCCAGCCTCACCCTGTGTCCCCCAGGAGATTGGTGAGTGTCACCTCCTCAGCCTCTGTCTTAGGACCCCATGGCAGGGGGAATGGGAGTCAGGATCATTGGGGCGACCAGGTGGCAGGGAGAAGAGGGAGGAGGCCAGGTGTTCGAGATGCCTGCTAGGGCTGCCTCTCATTAATCCTGGAATTGTCAGCACTGTTCCTGTTTTGCAGATGGGGAAACCGAGGCTAAGAGGAGGCTCAGAGAAGTGAAATGAGTTTCCTGTGTGAGGTCATAGAGTCAGGATCTGAGCCAGGGTTTTCCCACTCCAAAGCTGAGGCTTTCACCACCACAGCTGCTTTCTCTCACCTGGTTTCTGCTCCACAAGATGTGCAGTGCCAGGTGATGGTGGCACAGGCTGCCCAGGCCAAGGGTGGCTGGCAGGGCAGCAGGGATGTGTCATCTGCTCCCCAACATGTTCTATGAAACACTCTGCACACACCCTAACTTCTTGATTCAATTTCAATTTAAAACCTGGATTAGACTAGGTGAGGAAAGGCCAAAAATGTCATCCATGTGAACCATGTCATTCTACCCTTTCTAAGCTCAGATCACCTGAGTGGCAAGAGATTGCCCAGTCACTGGCCCGCCCCTGCCCCATGACTTGGCACCTGGGCCCAGCCCCCAGCCTGTTTTGCATCCATTTGTCTACTGCTCTGCTGGGTGCTGAAGCTGGCCCAAGTTTGTCCCCATCACAGTGGTCACAACTCAATTCCAGGCCCAGGCCAGCATTTGTACCCATGGTCCTTCTGCAGCTGCCATTTGGAGGCCCCCTAAACTAACAGAAGGGCCAAATCACTTGCTGCCCCAAGCCTGTCTGCCTTCTGCATGCTTGTCACAAATCTTCATTTTATCTCCTGGTCCCTCTCCCTTAACATGGAGAGAGAGTTGGGTCCAATGGGCCTGGGTTAGAATTCTGACTCTAACTCGGTGGCCTTGGGCAAATCACTTCATCTCCCTGAGCCCTAGGTTTCTTAGCTATAAGATGGTGTTCTAGTTTGCTGATGCTGCCAGAATGCAAAACACCAGAAATGGATTGGCTTTTATAAAAGAAGGTTTATTTGGATACACAGTTATAGTCTTGAGGCCAATAAGGTGTCCAAGGTAAGTCATCAACAATGGGTACCTTCACTGGAGGATGGCCAGTGGTGTCCGGGAAACCTCCATTAGCGGGAAGGCACAAGGCTGGTGTCTGCTCTGGAGTTCTGGTTTCAAAATGGCTTTCTCCCAGGATGTTCCTCTCTAGGCTTCAGCTTCTCTCCAAAATGTCACTTTCAGTTGCTCTTGGGGCGTTTGTCCTCTCTTAGCTTCTCCAGAGAAAAAGTCTGCTTTCAAAGGCTGTCTTGAAAATGTCACTGTAAACTGCAGCTCCTCTCTCAGCTCCTGTGCATTCTTCAAAGTGTCCCTCTTGGCTGTAGCAAGCTTGCTCCTTCTGTCTGAGCTTATACAGAGCTCCAGTAAACTAATCAAGGCCCATGCTGAATGGGTGGGGCCACACCTCAATGGAAACTATCCAATCAGAGTCATCACCCATAGTTGGGTGGATCACATCTCCATGGAAACACTCAAAGAATCCCAATCTAATCAACACTGATACATCTGCCCACACAAGATTACATCAAAGATAATGGCATTTTGGGGGACATAATACATTCAAACTGGCACAGATGGCATTGAGAATACCTACTTCACAGGGTTGTTGTGAGGATGATGATGATGATGATGATGATGATGATGATGATGATGATGGCAAACTTTTAACAATAATATTTATCAATAGCTAGCAAAGTGCAGCCTCCATGCTAGGTGATTCCATGGTTCTCACTTGATCCTTATGGAACCCTGATAGGTTGTATTATTTAATTGTCAACCCATTTCACAGATGAAGATGTGGTAACGAAGTGCCTGGCACGGAATAGGCACTTGATGAGTGCTGGTTCTTTCCCTGGCTTTTGTTTCTTTCAGTAGTCTAAATTCAGAAGTCCAATTGACTGTGCTCAAGCTTAGCTACGCACACAGCCACTGTTCCTCCTGGGGACATCTGTGGGTGTCCAGCTGGCTCTGTGAACACCCAGGCCAGGACCTTGCTCTGAGATCTCTCATCCTCGGGTCTGTCCCAGCCGAAGCCCAGATCCTGCCCAGGAGGCAGCTGTGCTGGGGTCAGGAGATATGGGCCCCAGGGCTGGCCCTGCTGGCAATTCACCTAATGCCTCTGAGCCTCGGTTTCTCCTCTGTGCATGTCACAGAGTGGGGTAGATGTAAAGGATTGGCCCATAGCAGCTTCTCCAACACTGCTGGTTCCACAACCTCTCCATCCAATTTAATCAGACAAATAAACCAGAATTACAAGGGTCAATTCAAAACACTGATGGGCCAAATACACACTGACCCATAAACACAGTAAACAAAGCAAAGGTCAAATGCAGAGGGAAGGGGCATGAACTCTGCTGCTGGGGCTGGATGGGCTTCTTGTCCCCACACTGCAGTTGGCATAGCCCTTTCTGCCTACTGTTTTCAGCAACAGTGACTAATCTCAGTTTAGGTGTATGGTTCATTCTCCTTTCCTTTTCATTATAAAACTCTTGTTCCTTTTACTTACTTAATGGTCCTATTGTATGTATCATTTTATAAAAGTTAGGATCTACCCCAAATCCCTTTTTGGAAGTGAGCATGGCACAAATAATGAATAAGGGAAGAAGCACAGATGTGGGAAGTCACATGTAGGACAAGGATGGAACCAAGTCATCTCCCTCACGTGCCCGAGAAACTCCCAGTAGCCTTTGAAACTCAGCTGAGCTGCCACCTCCTCCGAGACTCTCCCGGGACTCCTTTGGGTCTAGCAGTCATTCCTCCCCTGTTCCTTGGGTGTGTTTCTTTGTTCTCCTCACTCTGCTGTAATTATCTGCCCCCATATCTGCCTATCTCACTAGTTTGTGAGTTCCCTCACCACGGAGGCCTTTGTCTTACTCATCTCTCTCCCAGGCCCAGCCCAGGACCTGAATGGGAGGCAGGAGGCGACAGGGGAAGGGAATATGTTTCCCTCTCACGAAGGTGAAGCTTTTGCGAGCTGGGTCTTCAGATGATTTCCTAAGCACCTATTGTATGCCAAGCATGAAGAATGAAAGAATAAAAGTGACATATCCATAAAGATATGTACATAAAGGGCCTCCTACAGTGACATGCACATGACAGGCATTCAAAAAGTGACAGTCATAATTGTGATAGGAAACCACTGAAGGCCATCAGGAGATTATGTTGTGGCACAACCACACAGAGAAGATGTATGCAGCTCCTCAAAGCAATGAGGTAGAGCTCTATGTGCAAACCCAGAAGGATGGCCATAATATGTTACTGTAAATACTATACATGTGCATTATATATGCATGTGCATATTGTATATGTGTATTGTGCACATATATAAAAAGTTCTGGGAGGAGCTTCCCACTCATCTGTCCATATGCTGGATAAAGGGAGTGTGAGCCATAAGGTTTCACAATCACGCGTTCACACGGTGCAAACTACATAGTTACACAATCATCTTTAAGAATCAAGGCTACTGGGTTGCAGTTTGACAGTCCCATGTATTTCCCTCTAGCCATTCCAATACACTAAAGACTAAAAGATGATATCTATACAGTGCATGGGAATACCCTCCAGAGTGACCTCATGACTCCATTTGAAATCTCTCAGCCCCTGGAACCCTACTTTGTCTCATGTCTCTTCCCCCTTTTGGTCAAGAAGATCCTCTCCATCCCACAGTGCTGGGTCCAGGCTCATCTCCAGGAGTCATTTCCCACATTGCCAGGGAGAGTCACACCCCTGGGAGTCACAGCCCACGTAGTGGGGAGGGCAGTGAGTTCACCTGTCAAGTGGGCTTAGTGAGAGAAGGGGCCATATCTGAGCAACAAAGAGGCTCTCTGGGGGGACTCCTAGGCATGATTATAAGTAGGCTTAGCCTCTCCTTTTCAGCAACAAGCCTCACAAGGGAAAACCCCAAATCGAGGGCTCAGGCCCACTAAATTGGCAGTCCTCGATGTTTGCTGGCAAATCAGCAATAGCCCAGGTGGGGAAGTTTCTCCCCAGCTCCTCGGGGGATCCTGCAAATACAGTTTTACTCTCAGCCCATATCACTCTGGGATGTGTCAGGATTTCACCCCAGCCTATACAAACTCACCAAATCCCACTTCCCATTCACAGCTCCCTGCAACTATCACACCCGATAGATGCACTCTTCCGTGTCTAGCCTCTCCTCTAGAGCTTGGGGATGAGTCTCAGGCAGCTCTGGTGGCTCCTGGGCTCCAGAGGGGCCATCAATCACACACACACCCCACACCCCCCATTGCAGGAGGCTGCTTCACCTAACCCTGATCCCCTGGGCTCCTGGAACCTTGCCCACTGCCCACCCATAAGACTCCATCTCTTCCTACCCTTTGGCTCCCATCAGGCCTGTCCTGGGACAATGGATATAAAGAGTTCAGGCTACTGCACTGCTTTTCACCAAGTCCTGGGCTTTCCAACCAGAATTTTCTTGGGAGGCTCATTCAGCCATTAAAATATTTACTTGAAGACAGTCATTCTAGCAAATCTTCCCTTTTTCTTTTATTATTTTTAATTTGTTGTAAAAATACCCAACAATACCTGCCTGGCATTATTAAGGATTGTAAGATATAAGGGTCCAAGTTTATTTTGCCTGTGAAAAAAAGGCTCCCAGGCTCCTAAAGGACCTCAGGCTATAGCAGAGAGAAGAGACAAGAAGGGAAGGGTGGGGTGGCATTGGCAGCCACGGTGTAGAGTGATGCAGAGGGCAAAGAGTCAGACAGATTCAAGTGGAACACCAGCATCCCCACTTTCCAGCTGTGTTACCTCTAACAAGTTACTACATTTCTCTGAGCCTCAGTTTCCTTACCAAAAAAACAAAAGTTGGTTATGTCTGTTCCTGCTCTACCAGGAACATATGAAAATAAAACCCCAGGCATATAGCTGGTGGGCTGCTTGCTCCTGCCTTCCTGGTCCCCACCGACCCCCGTGGGGTCAGTGTCAGGCAAGCAGCCCCCAAGCCTAGCCCCATCGTGTGTCACTCCCCCTCAGCCACAGGCATAGGACAGGTGACTGGTGTTTGAAGGTGTATTTGCAGGTGGCAGTCTGCTAGATGGCAATGCCTCTGTGGGTCCCATCATCTGGTCTGTCCCTCCAGAGCTGCCCCTACACAGTGGATGGCCGGTGGGTGGTTGAGAGGCCCAGCCCTGGCCCCTCTCCTGTGCCTGTTCCTGCTGTGCCAGGACGTATTGGAGTAAAACCCAGAGGTCACACAGCCCCAGGCTCCCTCCCTCCATCTGCTTCCTCCCCAGCTCCTCTTTCTGACCCCAGTCTCACCTGGAGGATAAGCTTGGAGCCCCAAAGGCTTGCCTTCCAGTCCCAGAGCTGTCACCCATTACCTGCGGGTCTTTGAGCTAACCACCGCTATTGACTGAGCCTCAGTTTCTGTGTCTCAAAAAGGGGAGAATTCCACATTCTTCCCAAGGTGGGAACGAAGAGTAAGAACTGAGACAGTGTATGTGAAAATGTCTTGCCCAGTACTTTGAGTAAAGGTTCATTGTAACTGGGTCTTCACAAGTCATTTTAAGAACAATTTAACTTTATCTCCTAAACGGAACCCTCAGCCCAGGCTCCTCTGTAACTGTGTGCACCGCTGCTTTCTTCCCGTTCCCCCGGCTATCCAGGCCTTCCTAGCCTGGCCAGGCGGGCTCCCCGCTGTCCTTTGCATGGCCAGTGGATCCCCACACCACCATCTCTCTCTGGGAAGGGCTCTCTGGGGCTGGAGGGAAGCTTGGCCATCATGCTGGGGGAACCCAGGCATATCTTTGATAAATACCCAGACATGCCTTCTATTCTGAATCTTTCTAAAGGGCACTACACCCTTCCCTGTGCTCCCCAAAAGAGGAGACTGACCCAAATTTAACTTTTTTCTTGATAATTCAGGATCATCATTAGGGATATACATTTTTATATTATAATAAATAGCAGTGAGCACAACCTTTGTTGAGTGTCTGCTGCATATCAGGCATCGTATAAAAAGATGTCATCTGATTCTTGCACATCCTCGTTACAGAGTTTGAATATTATCCCCTCTCTACAGATGAGGAAGCTGAGGCTCAGGGCTGTTGCCGGGGGCTCATGCAGAGAAGTTCAGCTCCTTCCCACTCCCCCTTCCTCCTCCTCCAGGGCCTTGGCCTCCATTCTGAGGGCCCCTGACTGACCAGGAGTTCTTACGTGCACTTCTGGGGTCGGATTCCCCCTTGCTGGGGCTGGTAGTGCACAAGCGGGGGGCAGTGGCTGCCCCACTCTGACCTGCAGAGGTCTGCGAAAGCAGATGCAATAATACATGCTTTTAAAGCCTTGGCTTTCCTGACGGGCGTGTAACATTTGAACTGTTTACCAGCTCCTTCTTTAACCACTCTCTTCTCTTGGCTTTCATGAGTCCACCTTTCCTAGCTTGCTGGATGCTCCTTCCCAGAATCCTCTGCAGCCTGCCCTTGCTCGGCAACCCCTGACATGCAGCGTCCTCCGGCATCCCTCTTTGGCTCCTCCGCTCTTTTCACGCTCTCATCACTGCCAGGATCTTCACCTCTCCCACGGTTCCACCACCTCTGTGCCAAGAACTCCCAAATTCATGCCCTGCCCAGACCTCTTCCTGGAGCTCCAGACTGTATGGACTGCCTTCCGAGTGGACATCTTCCCTGGTTGGCCAGCAGGCACCTCAAACCGAACCTATCCACCAACGCTTCCACTGCTTCTTGTGATGGCTCAGCGAAGCCACGTCTGACATTTACCCAGGGCTTACCGAGGGCAGCCTCCATGCTAGGTGATTCCATGGCTCTCACTTGATCCTTGTGGAACCCTGGCAGGTTGGTAGTATTTTTTCATCAACCCATTTCACAGGTGAAGATGTGGTAACAAAGCACCTGGCACAGAGTAGGCCCTTGATGAGTGCTGGTTCTTTCCCGGCTTTTGTTTCTTTCGATAGTCTAAATCCAGGAATTCACTCAACTGTGCTCCAGCTGAGCTGAGCATGCAGCCGCTGTTCCTCCTGGGGACATCCATGGGAGTCCAGCTGGCTCTGGGGACACCCAGGCAGCTCCTTGCTCTCAGATCTCTCATCCTCAGGTCTGTCCCGGCTGAAACCCAGACCATGCCCAGGAGACAGCTGCTGCCTGCACAGAGTTACACGGGGACCCAGTTTTAGGCACACAGACCCCTAAGCTTGTCCCCTCCTCACAGTGACACCCTCCCACCCACCCCCACCCCACTCCCCACGCCCACAGCAACAGGTAACAGGTGACGGCAGTGTTTTGGGTGTGTTTGCAGGTGGCAGCCCACTAGCAGGAAATGTCTCCATCTGCCCAGTGTCCTGGACTCACTCCAGAGCCATCCCACAAGGGTGGGAGGTGGTGAGGCCAGGCCCCGGCCCCTCGCTTAGGTCTGATAGTATTATTATTGTTGTTGCTGTTGTTGTGGTATCATCATTCATCAACAACCCCGTGAAGCAGGTATGCTCAGTGCCATCCTGCAGCTGAGAAAACTGGGGCTCGGGGAGATGAGGCGACTCGCCCAAGGCCCCAGAGCCAGAACCTAACCCAGGCCTATTGGGTCAGTGACTCTGTTCGCTCCACATTAAGGTTCAGGAGAATCATTTGGTTGAGGAGAGTAGGATTAAGTTGTTCTTCAAATGACTTGTAAATACCCAGTCACACTTAACATTTACTCAAAGGCTAATAGATTCCAGACGCCAGGCCAGATACTCAGTTCACTGTCTAGGTCCCTACTCCCACCACCCTTGCGAAGAAGGTGGAATTCTCCCCTTTTCCAGACACAGAGACTGAGGTTCAGTGAAGAGCAGTGGTGAGCTCAAAGTCCCGCAGGTAATGGGTGACGGCTCTGGGACTGGAAGGCAAGCCTTTGGGGACACTAAGCTCATCCTCCAGGTGAGACTGGGGTCAGAAAGAGGAGTTGGGAAGGAAGCAGATGGAGGGAGGGAGCCTGGGACCATGTGACCTCTGGGTTTTACTCCAATACGTCCTGGCACAGCAGGAACAGGCACAGGAGAGGGGCCAGGGCTGGGCCTCCCGACCACCCACCGACCACCCACCGTGTGGGGGCAGCTTTGGAGGGACAGACCAGATGATGGGACCCACGGAGGCATTTCCATCTAGCAGACTGCCACCTGCAAATACACCTTCAAACACCAGTCACCTGTCCTGTGCTGTGGCTGAGGGGGAGTCACACAGGACAGGCCTAGGCTTGGGGGCTGCTTGCCTGACACTGACCCCACTGGGGTCGGTGGGGGCCAGGAAGGCAGGAGCAAGCAGCCCACCAGGTAGATGACTCCACAGGCCTCTGGAGAGGGTTTTCAGGTCAGATCTCTCCGAGCTTCGTTTCCTCACCATGGGGCTTTCCCAAGGAGTACAAAAGAGAACGCAGGAAGAATGCCCCGTGGAGTTCTTGGCATGGAGCAAGTTCGTCACTCTTTCCGTCACTCGTATTTGTCAGATGAGGAAACTGAGGCCTGGAGAGGAGCAGGGAGTTGTCTAAGGTCACATATTGTGAGCTGGTGATGGGACCAAGACTCAAACCCAGATCCCCTAACAGCCAGAGGGCCTGCCTCTCAGGTGCTAGAATATTCTTTCTTCCTGCATCAGGGTGATATGTCAGCCATAATGCCAAAGCCAGTGCAGACCACGTTCACAGAATTTGGGAGTCTAAAACTGCACTGTCCCACACAGTGGCTTCTAGCCACATGTGGTTATCGAGTACTTGAAATGTGGCTAGTCCAAAATTAGATGTGTTGCAAGTATAAAATATACAGTGAATTTAGAAGATTTTTGTATTTAAAAAAAAGGGTTTAAAATATCTCATGAATATATTGATTTTTATATTGATTATATGCTGAAGTGATAATATTTTGGATATACTGGGTTAAATAAAATTTATTTTTAAGTTAATGTTTCTTATTTCCTTTCACTTTTATTAAGGTGGCTATTAGAAAATTTAAAGTTATTCATGTGGCTCATATTATATTGCTTTGAGACAGCCCAGGTCTCGAATATGGGAGGAGACAGGGCTGCCCTACTTTGTGCTGAGCAGGACTGAATTGAACTCTAGACCCCACATTTCAAGAAGAAACTTGGCAAAGAGGAGAATATCCAGAGAGAGTGAGGAGGGTGGGGAAGGGACTTTGAGGACCGTAAGCATCGCACAACTCCAGGGGGCACTGCTGACATCTCGGTCCAGCAGGGCTGTTCTCAGAGCCCCCTAAACCACGGCAGGTAAGGGGCCATTGAGGAAACTGGGCGTGATCCTGGAGAGAAGTCTCGCAGAGGGGATGTGATCACTGTCTGCAAATACCAAGGGCCAGTCCTGGGGCAGAGGGAGCAGATGTGTTCTGTGTGGCCTCAAAGAGGAAAGCTGGGATCCCGGGTAGCAGACTCCCACTCAAGCAAAGGCCAGAGGCTTCGAGAAGCCCATGCTGCCTTTTCTGGGACATGGGGAATGACCCGAGCCTAGACGTGCCTTAGTGGGGTTAAGCATTCAAGGAAGAAATGTTAGATTACTTACAGTGGGAAATGTCCTTGTGCCATGACTGCTCCAGGTAGGTCGGGACACTACAATAACTGCTTATTGAGCAGCTACTTTGTCCTGGGCATTGGCCTGGAACTTTACACATCTTGTTATTATTCCCTTCACCCACCCTTATAAGGTAGGCACTATTGTCCCCATTAGTGGCTAGGGAAACTGCGGCTCAGAGAGGAGGCGTGCCTTTTCCAAGGTGATGCAGCTAGGATGAGCTGGGATGTGAACTCAGTCTGGCTGATACCAGTGCCCGCTGGCGCAGGGTGTCCTCCGCAGGGAGCCAGAAGGGGCAAGGGCCAGCCGGCGCTCTGGGGCAGCTGGGCTCGCTCTTCATGGGAAGCCAGGGCCCTGCTGGGCTCTCCAATTAGCGAGAGCAGAGAAATCAGAGGCAGCAACAAGCTCTGCTAATGAGCTGCCACATTAAACAATGAGTCACACTTCCATACGGTGCCGCTCCAGCCCTAACCCGGAACAAACAAGCTGTGAGAAACAGTTTACAAAACAGCGAGGTGTGACTGTCTCCCTGCTGCCGCTGCCACCACCACCGGCACTGCAGCCACCACCGCGCCCGCCGCCCACGGGCAGACACGGGCACAGGGGCAAGCCCGGGAGGGGCCCCAGAGCCAGCCTGGGCTTCTGAGCTCAGAGGAGTCCCCACCTCCAGAAGCTGCCCCAGGACACCCCAGGCTGTGGCTTCTACTGCCATTCCAGTCACCTCCGGGGGCTTGGGGGCTCTGCCTCTTCTTGCTCGTTCTGTGACTTTGGGCAAGTGATTTAATCTCTCTGGGTCCCAGGCCCCTCATCTGTAATATGGGGATAATCACAATATCTAGCTCATTCTTTAATTGTGAGGACTAAATGTGATCATAAAGGTAAGCTGCCAGCAGTGTGCAGCAAGCGGGGGAATCCAGCTCAGAGCCGGTCTCCGTGACTGCCCTCCTTATATTATGTCTATTTGTGGCCCTGGCTAACCCCCCACGGAACCACGGGATCCTTGTGGGCAGGGACTATCTTACTCATCGCCACCCTCCCAGGCCCGGCATGGGAAGGCAAGGCGGACAGTGGGAAGAGCAACCGGCTTTGAAGACAGCAGCTGTGGGCTCAGAGTGCGCCTCTGCCAGTTATTAGCTGTGGATCCTGGGCAGCCATGGTGGGAACCGTTTATTGAACCCCACCCTATGCCAGACAAAGTGTCAAGTGCATCATGTGCATTATCTCATTTAACCCAAGGAGGGATATTATTATCCCATCTCACAGAGGAGGAAAGGGACTCTCAGAGCAGTGAAGTAGCGTGGCATGGGACTTTGTAATGTGTCAACCAGGCTCAGCTGAACTACGTTTCCCAGAGTTCTCTTTCTTTTTTGTTTCTGGTCAGAATCTCTTACTGGTTCTGCTGCTCTGATTGAACTGTGACTGATTCACGTGGCCAAGTTTCCACAGGAAGTAAGTGAGGGAGCTGGAATTTAGAGTGGGCCTGCCTGTCACCCAACTCTAGATTTTTAACTACTCTACCCCAGTAATAATATCTAATACTTAAATAGTAATTATGCAGTTATACAGTAACTCATTTAATACTCACAACAACCCTATAAGGTAATATTTATTATTATTATCCCCATTCTTAAACACAAGGACATGGAAACAGAGAGGTTAAGTAACTTGCCCAAGGCCATATAGCTAATAAGTGGGGAATCTGGAGTCAACCCAGAAAAGAATCCATCTTTTTATCTGTACTTTATACTGTCTCTCAACTCTACTATACAACTTAATCTCCAAGACTCAATTTTCCTGATCTATAAAAGGAGATAGTCATGCCTACTATACAAGATGATCATTCAATTAAATGTGAAAATGTAGTTACGGGGCTTCTAGGAAGGTGAAATAACAGGAACTGGATTTACCCTCTGGCATGAAGCAATGGAAAAACTTGGATAAAATATATGAAACAACAGTTTTCAGACATTGGACACAAGGCAGCACAAAACAGCAATCCCTGAGAGAAGAGAAGCTAATGAGGTGAGTCCTATAATTGCCAGCTTCTGCCTGGGGAGAGTTTCTAGGCTGCGGCACAGGGAGAGGATCCCAGGCAGAGCCCAGCTGTCCCCCGAGTCGAGGAATGGAAGGGAGAAAGCTTCATGGAAAGAGAGTTTCAAATATCTGTAGAGGATTCCCTTCAAGTCTTCAGATGAGTATTAGGTAGCACTTGCATGTGAGGAAATTACCCAAAGCTGTGGAAAGAATCAGCCCAAAGGAGCAAAGGAGACTATCTCAGAAGCTCACACAGGATCTGGAATGGTTTGTGTCCCCACCAACCAGAGTGGAAAATTTTGTACATCGTGGAGCATCAGAAGGGTATTGCACTAGTAGTGGTGAAAATCAGCCCTAAACTACAGGCTGCTCTAGTCCTGCCTAACACAGCTGTAAACCAAGCCTTAAAATCATCAAGTTTCATCCTGTAAGAAAGTTCAAGAATATTTATAGGAATACCAAAATAGCCAGCACACACAGCAAAGCAAAATTCATGGTGTGACATCCAACCAAAAACTAACAGGCATGCAAAGAAGCAGGAAAATACAACCACAATGAGGAGAAAATCAATCAATAAAAACAGACCCAAAAATGACACAGATGATACAATTAGTAGATAAGGACATTAGAACAATTATTGTAACTGTTTTCCATATGTTCAAGAGGCTAGAGTGAAGATTGAGCATATTACATAGAGACTGGGGGGAAAAAGACCCCAACTGAACTTCTAGAGATGCAAAATGCAATGTCTAAGAGAAGAAAATATGCTGGATGGTATTAAGAACAGATTTGACAACCCAGAAAAAACAATTAGTAAATTTGAAGACATAGTAATAGAAACTATCCAAAATGAAACAGAAAAAAAGCTTCAAAATAAATGAACAGAGCATCAGTGAACTGTGGGACAACTTTGGTCAGCCTAATATACATGTATTGGAGCCTCCAAAGGAGATGAAGGGCAGACAGAAAAATATTTGAAGAAATAATGGCCTTTTTTTTGCCAAATTTGATAAAAATGATAAATATAAGCCACATATTCAAAACACTCAATGAACATCCAGTATAAAAAACATGAATAAAACTTCACCAAGACACCTCATAGTAAAATTGCTTAAAACCAGTGATAAAGAGAAAATCTGAAAAGTATCCAGAGAAAAAAAGAATATTACATACAAAGGAACAATGATAAAATGACAGCAGAATTCTCTCTGGAACAATTCAAGCCAGAAGACAATGGGCCAACCTCTTCAAAATACAGAATGTAAATTTTTTAAAAAATTGTTAAAACTGTCTAGAATTATATACCCAGCGATAATATCTTTCATAAACAAAGATGAAATAAAGATGTTTTCCAGAATAAAATGCTGAAAGAATTCATCACTAGCAGACCTGTACTACAAGAAATGTTAAAGAAAGTACTCAAAGTAGAAGAAAAATAGTATCAGATGGAAATCTGGATCTACACAAAGGAATGAAAACTACTGGAAAAGGTAATTAGGTGGGTAAATATCAAACACTGCTCCTTCATTTTTGCAATATCTTTTAAAGATAATTGACTGGGTAAAGCAAAAATAATAACAATGTATTCTGGTATTTATAACATATGTGGAAGTAATATACATAATAACAATAGCATAAAGGCCAGGAGGAGAAAATGGAAGCATATTATTGTATGGGTCCTATTCTATTTGTGAAGTGGTAAATATTACTCAAAGGCAGACTGGGATAAGTTAAACATGTGTACTATAAACACTAAAATAAAAGTTATAGCTAATGACATCAAAGGAGACTAAATGAAATCACGCACAAAAAAAAGCAGGGTAAAGGGATAGGGGAACAATGAACAGATGGGATAAAGGGGGTACAAAAAGCATCAAAGTAGATTTATACCTAATCATATCGATAATCACACTAAATATAAATGGTCTAAACACCACAATTAAAAGGCTGAGGTTGTCAGATTGTTTATTCAAAGCATGATTCATTTATGTACAACCTACAAAAAAATCTTAAATGTAAAGACACAAATAGGTTAAAAGTAAAGCAATGAATAAAGATAAACCATGCTAACATTAATCAAAAGAATTCTGGAATGACTATATTAATATAAGCAAAGTAGACTTCAAGCAAAGAATATTAAGAAAGACAGTAATTTTATAATGATAATGAGGGTCAGTGCATCCAGAAGGAATAGATATCTTAAATGTTTATACAGCTAGCAATAGAGCTTCAAAAATACATTAAGGAAAAACTGACAAAACTACAATGAAAGATAGACAAATTCACGGGTATAGTTGGATATATTTCAATTTTCCTCTCTCGATAATTGATAGAAAAGTAGACAAAATAATCATCACAGATGTAGTATATGAACAATACTATCAACCAATATAACCTAATTCACATTGATAAAACATTTCACTCAACAACACTAGAATATGCATTTTAAGTGCACATTAAAAATTTATCAAGAAAGACTATATTCTTGGTCATAAAACAAGTTTCAGTAAATTTAAAATGAGTCAAAGTGTGTTCTCCAACCAGAATGAAATTAAATTAGAATTTGATAACAAAAATATATTTAGAAAATCCCCAAATATTTGGAGACCAAATAAGACACTTCTAAATAACACATGGGTCAAAGGAGAAATCAAATGGAACATTAGAAAGTATTTTGAACTGAATTAAAATGAAAACACAACATAAAACAATTAGTGGGATGCCACTAAAGCAGTACTTGGGGGAAATTAATGGCACTTAACACCTATATTAGAAAAGAAGAAAGATATCATATCAGTGTCATCAGCTTCCACCTTAAAAACTAGAAAAACAAGAGTAATTAAACCCAAATCAGCAGAGGAAAGGAAATTATAAAGACCAAAGCAGGAATCAATGAAACAGAAAACAGAAAAATGACAGAGAAAATCAATGCAACCAAAAGCTGTTTTTTTGTTTGTTTTCTTGCCTGAGAAGATCTAATGATTGTTGGAAAAGTACCAAATAAGTAGGATGCAGCAGAGCACAAGTTTTGGAGTCCAACAGTTCTGATTTCAGTTATAGCTTGGGTGCTATTAACTGTGTGACCTTGGATTGTCCATGCCTCAGTTTCCTCAAATAAAATGGAGATAAGACACCTGCCTTGCACTTGATGGGAAGCAAAAATTTTATAACCCCTTGGAGCCAAATTTGTTAAAATTTACCAAAATTTAAAATGCATTTACCTTGTGAACCAAGATTCTCACCTCTGGGAATTTATACTACATATACTGCTAAGAAAATCCATACCCTTTAGCAGTCACTCCCCATTTTTCTCCCCACCCCCACCCCCAGTCAGCCCTAGGCAGCCACTAACCTGCTTTCACAGATCTGCCTAATCGACAGATCTGCCTATTCTAGACTTTTAATATATGTTATCATAAAATATGTGGTCTTTTGTGACTGGCTTCTTTCACTTAGCATCACATATTCAAGCTCATCCATGCTGCAGCATGTATAAGTATTTCATTCCTTTATGTTGCTGAAAAATATCCCATTGTATGGATGTATCATACATTTATACATTCATCAGCTGATGTACATTTGAGTTATCTCCACTTTTAAGCTATTATAAATAATGTTGCTATGAACATTCAGGTACACGTTTTTGTGTGGTCATAAGATTTCCTTTCTCTTTTGTATATACCTAGGAGTGGAATTTTTGGATCATATAAAACTCCATGTTTAACATTTCCAAGATCTTCTAAACTGTTTTCCAAAGTGGCTGCACCATTTCACATTTCCATCAGCAACGCATAAGGGTTCCAATTTCTATTTCTCTCCGTCCTCACCAACATTTGTTATTGTCTGTCTTTTAAGCTATAGCCATCCTAATGGATAAGAAGTGGTCTCTCATTGTGGTTTTGATTTTCATTTCCCTCATGGCTAATAATGGTGGGCTTCTTTTCATGTGTCTGTTGGCTATTTGCATATCTTCTTTGAAGAAATGTCTGTTCAAATCCTTTGCTCATTTTTTCAATTGTGTTATTTGTCTTTTTATTGGTAAGTCTACAGATAGCCTTATATGCACATAAACTGATGCATGCAAAGCCTTTTCATTGCAACATTGTTTATAATAGCAAAAGGTTGAAAATAACTCTGGTACTCATTATTAGGAACTGTGTAGTTTATCTACACAATGGAATATTATGCAGCTGTAAATAAAAAAGAGGAAGCTCAAAAGTACTTTTTGTAAAGTACTCCAGGCTATACTGTCAATTGAAAACAATGTACAGAACAGTATATATAGTATTCTGGTTTTCTTTTAAGAAAGAGGGAGAAATAAGAATATATTTCTTACCATCTCCTGATGGTTTCCATAAGAAATCCTCAAGAAATTTTTTGAAGTGATTACCCATTTGGTGGGATATGGGTACAGGGGGTTGACAGGAGCAGGGATAAAACTGTGCCTTCTTATTGCACAGCTTTGTATATTATTTTGATTTTTGAATGATTTAAATTTGTTGCTTATACAAAACAAAAATGGGTAAATAATAAAATAAAAATATGTGGAGATATTAAAATAAAGACATGGCCTTAGTAGGTGCTTCTTCTGGGTATAGGTTCTGTCCTCTGCAGATGAACTTCCTTCATGGTGGTAGGAGAGCGGAGCACGGCCACAGAAAGATCCAGGTTTACGTTATCCTGGATCCCAGAGGGAAGAGAAGCATTTTCTACCCAGCATCCATAGATAAAAATCTCCAGGAAGGACTCTGGTTGGCTCTGCTTGATTTACATGCTCATCCTTATCGCAAGAAGCAGGTGCTGTCATCTGATGCTCCACCAGAGCTCAGGGAGTGGGGGGCAGGAGTGGCACTGGGGGTGACATTTCTCCAAAGTGAGGAAGATGCTATTATCAGAAGAGAGAAGTCTAGATCAAAACAGGTATCCACCCAGCAGGGGAGACAGGTGTATTATAAGACAATTTTTAGACTTGGACTGTGCCATGATGGGAGTCATCACGGTGGGCTGTGGGAACCCAGAGGAGGTGCAAGTCTACCCAGGAAGCCTTCTTGGAAGTGGTGATGCCCTGGCTGAGTTTTAGATGATAGGTAGGAAGTCTTCAGGGGAGGAGAGGAGAGAATGTGGACAGTGTCTCCGGCAGGAAGACAGGAAACATGACCAAAGACCCAAATAAGAAAGATGCTCCACCTTCTTGGACTTCGAGGTGTGAGGCAGGGAGTGACAGGTTCTTGTGCAGGACAGCTTTGATCTTGGGAGGCATGTCATTTAGTAGAAATAAAAACAGCTCACATTTCCCAAGTGCCTACTCAGCCAGACATTGTGCTGGGTGCATCATATGCGTTAACTTGTTGAATTCTCACAGCAATCCTGTATGTGTGTTCACTTCCCTCCTGTACAATACAGAAAACTGAAACACAGAGAGGTTGAGTGACTTGCCCAATGTCACACAGCTGATAATTGATGGAGCTGGGATTTGAATCCAGATCTGTCTGATTCCAGCTCTAAGAAGAAGTATACTTAGGATCTAGTGCTGGCCTGGAAGTGATGGGTGGTGGAAGGGGACATGAATGATGCCTGAGCTTTTTTTTGAGCCTGAGTGCCAGGGATATGGTGGTTCCACATACTTCAGGGTCTCAGGAGGGAGAGTGTTTGAGAGGCAACATAACATAAGTGGGTCAATGCATGAGACTTGAAGGCAGAGACCTAGGTTCAAATACCAGCCCTGTTGCTGTGTGGGCGAGTGACTTTGCCTTTGTAAGCCTCAGCTTCCCCATGTGTGATAAAGGTATTTTCCAAAAAATATTCAGTAATTGATAATAGCAGGATTTTTCTGAAAATACCTAATAATAATAGCTCCTTTTACCCTTATAATTATATAAGGAGTGGAGCTGATATGCTCTTTTGGACCTGCATTTGACCCCCAAACACACTTGACACAGCCTGGAGCCCTTCCTCCCAGCACCTCACTAGAGCAGTCCTTCCATGCTTCAGGGCCCAGGCCCGCCTCCTCCTGGAAGCCCTCCCCGCTGTGACCACTCAGGGTCCTCTGAAACTTCTATAATGTGTCTGAGTAATTGTTCTGCCCCAGTGGGATAGTTGTTGCATAGGAGGGATTTTCTTCATGCCCCTGGTCTCCCTTCCTTCCCCACTCCCTCCCTCCCTTCTTTTCTTCCTTCCCCTTCACTCTTCCTCCGGGAATCCATAGCATCCTCGCTGCAAGCCCCTGCATCATTACTACCTGGAAGATGAGGGACCCCAGGCCTCACTTCTAAGCACCCTCGGTCAGGTACTAACTCCCCTAAAACTCAGTGGTAAGTTTGAGTGCAGTAAAGCAATGGGTGGGCACCATGGGTGAGGCACGGAAGCCCTGAACCTGCTCCCACACATCGGGTAACCCGGGGGGCCCTCCCACCATCACTTTCTCCATTTCTGAGAGCTGGGCCTTGGCTGCTCAAACTGAGCCTGGGGGTTCTCATCTCATCCACGTGCGATTTGCAGAGTGAGAACCAGCCCAATCCACTGTACAGACATCTCCCAGGGTGGGCCTCACCCTCTGCCAGGGAAGGGAGACTGGGTGGCTACTAAGCCCTCCCATGGGAAGGAAACAGGAGTCTTCTGTCCTGGGAGAGGCAGGGAGGTGAGCAAGAACCTGGGGGATGGCCTGCTCCCTCCTCCCATGAAGGTCTAAGAGGCTGCTGCCCGGCCCACGGTCTGGGGTCTGGGATGGGCGATAGGGACACTGCCAGGATCTTCCAGGCAGCAGCCTCTTGACCACCACCCTGTCTCTCCCACCCTCCTACGCACTGTCACACTTATTAAATGAGGCCATCTGCAGAAGTCCTTAGCATCCTGCCTGGAGAATGGTGTGACTACACCACACCGGTGGCCACACATCTCCCCTCACCCATGCCCTTTCCCACAGTCTGTCTCTGCCCTGCATACGCCTCACACATTGGCACTTTCCCCAGCTCTCTGACGCTGCACACCCATTTGCTCACTTACAGACACACACTTCAGAGGAACCCCACCACTCACACCCACACTCACCCTCCCACACATACCCCATTTTTTTTCTCTCTGCTGAGCCCTCCCTGGAAGGCTTGGGGCGTGGGACAAGAAGCCAAGTGGTAAGGGCAGGGCAGTGGGGACACGCTTGCTCCCAGGACTCCAGGACCCTCCCAGAAGCCTGAATGTGGAGAAGACCTGGAGGAGGGGCCTGAGGCTGCTGGGAAGGGTGGGAGAGGGGGCTGGAGTCTGAGAGAAGCCCCTAAAAAGAGGCAGAGATGGGGGTGGGGTGGAGCGGAGAGGCACACCGAGGCATCCAAGGACCAAACCACATTGGGAGCAGCGGTTTGGAAGGGTGTTAGGGCTTCCCCCAACCTACAAGGCTTCTCCCCGGTCAAGGCAAACCAGGACCCTGAGCATGAGGGGTCCCCAGACTCACCAAGGGCTGGAAGAGTGGTAGGGGAGGGGCTCAAGGACTTTAGTCCTCCTCTCATCTCCATCCCCAAGTGTCATGTACAAAAGCCCTGATCTTGGTCAGAGTCAGAGACAGACAGGCCTGGGACAGACAGACAACATATGAAAATAAATGGAAATTGCAGCCTGGATGATCAGATCAGGGGAGGCGAGAGGCTGAGCTCTGAGCCCCGACACACACTCAACACCCCCAACACACCCATAACACGAGCTCCCTGTACGGTATATAGACACACACAGCACAGACATAAGTGTGTCCAGCAGACGCAGACCAAGGAAGTGCAGGCACACGCAGGGCTGCACAGTGCAGGACCTCCCACCCACCTCACCTACCCCCTCCCAGCATGCAGCAGCAGCACACAAAGCACCCCAAGGTGCACTGGACATACAACCCAGGCCAAAGCCCAACACAGCAGCAGAGATATTCCCCCCACACTGATAACCTAGAGACAAGGGCACACTATTTATGATGCTCATGTACTCACACCCAGGCACACATGATCGCAGGGACACACACACACACACACACACACACACACATACACATGCATATGCCAGACATGCAGACGCTGCGCCCCACACTAAGACAGTCCTGGGGTCTTCCTTCCTTGCCCCCGCACTGTCTTTCCTAGCCTCTATTTTCATCCTGTGTGTCTCCCTCTACCTTTGAGACATCTTGGGCAAAGACCCTTCAGTCCTTAATGCTTCCCCACCCCTGGCCTCCGTCCCTGGCCTCCAAGGATGCACATGCACACACATGCACATGCACACACGTGCACACGCACACACGTGCACATGCACACACATGCACACGTGGTCATGGGTGTACCCTGGGGATCATGTTAGCCGGGACGGAGTTCCCCTGCCAGGTTGGGCACCTGCAAGGCCGAGGGTAGGGCTTCAGCAGGGGGACCCGCCAGCACCCAGGACTTCACCCCGTGGTTCCTTCTTCAGACCCACTGCAAGCCTAAGCCAACATCTGCTCTCGCTGCTCTTACTACTTACCTGCAGTTCCAGAGCACACGGAGCTTTTCTCTGCATCTTTGGCTTTGCCCTTGCACTTTCCTCTGCAGAGAGCACCCTCTCTGCTACAGCTGTCCGTGGCTCTCTCGTATTCTTGAGTTTTGAACTAGTTAAAAGCTTCAAAAGAAAGTTTGGGGCATGAGAGAAGGTTGCCAAGTTTTCACCTCATTAGTAAGGTTATTTAAAATACAACTACCGTCCTCTCTCCACCACTGTTTTATAAAGAGGATGCCTTCATAGCAATAAAGTAGAAGGACATAATCTCAGGATAAAGAGTAATCCTTTACTTTGAACACATTTAGCTTTACATTAAACCTATCATGTTGTCCTTCGTTTGATCGTTTTCCCCCTGAGCCAGTGGAAACTTTATCAGCTGAGTCCTCAGCTCCCATGTACCTCCTCCTAGAAGCCTACCCCACACCCTCACTTGTTCCCCAGGCTTGTGCTCTCTTTGTCCCCTGGACTCCGTGGTACAATGCTCACAGAGCAACACTCGTCATTGTTTACCAAGGGCCCACCTGGCTAAGCACTGGCTTACAAGGATTATCCTCATAATCCTGAAAGGGGCATATTTTACAGATGAGAAGATCGTTAAGTAGTTCCCTCCCCCAATCCTGCACCCCCTGCTGGAGGCACCGGCAGAAGGTAACAGCATGGGGGTGGTGGAAAGAATTGCAAAACAGGTCTGACTGCAAATCCAGGCTCTCTGCTTCCTGTACTATGATGTGGGCGTGTCACCCCCATCTGGGTCTTGATGTTACCATCCATGCAATGGGAACAGCAACACCCACGACCTGGTGTTGTTCTGAGGGAGTACATGTGACACTCCTAAGACAGTGCCAGCACATAGAAGACACCGGGCTTAGTTCCCCCCCCCCGACGTCCACTGGTCTCCCCTGCCCCACTCCCATGCCTTTTGGGGTACCTCACTCTCCTGGTTGTCCTCCTACCTCTCTTTCCCTGGCTCCTGTGCTACACCCCACTTCTTTTTCGCCCCACTGAAAGTCAGCGTACCCTAGGAAACAATTCTTGGCCCTCTTCTCTCTTCCATCTGTCCTCCCTGGCTAGGTGAACTCATGCGGTCCTGTAGCTTTAAACATCATCTATTTGCTGACTCCAAAACCTTATCTCTGGTCCTGATGTCTCCCCAGAACACCAAACACACATAGTCAACTGTCTCTGCGACACCTCCCCACACTGACCTCATGGGTCTCTCAGACTTCATAAACCAGAGACTTGATCCCCCTCACTTCAAACCAGCGATTTTCTCATCTCAGTGAGGGACACCATCATTACCCAATTGCTCAAGCCCAAATCACACTGGACTCTTGTCTTTCCCTCATCCGTCATTTACAACCATCAGCAAGTCTCACTGCCTCTATCTCCAAAATATATCCCAAACCTTTCCTTTTCCTCCATCTCAACATTCCCCCTAGCCTAAGCACCTATCACCTCTCATAGAAACTGCACTAAGGACATCCGAACCAGTCTTGCAGCTTCTGCTTTTACTCCTTCCCCCATTCCAACTCACTCAGCAGTCTGAAATGCAGTTCTTAATTGACATAAAAAATGTACTTAGAGTGAAATGTACAAGTATATACACCCTGTCACCAGCACCCTAATCCACGTGCTGACATATTCTGAACACCACGTGTTTGTCACATGTATGTGCTGCCTGTGGTTAGTGCTTCCTGTGTCTCATCCAATAAATCTTTGCTTATCCCAAGATCATGAAGACATTGTCCTACATTTTCTTCTAGAAACTTCATAGTTTTAGTTTTTATGTTCAGGTCGTGAATTAATTTTTGTATGTGGTGTGAGGTAGGGGTTAAGGTTCATATTTTCCTGTATATCTATTGAGTTTTTCCAGCCACTTTTATTGCAAGACTTCTTTTCCCCGTTGGATTGCCTTAGCATGTTTACCAAAAATCAGTTAACCAGATGTGGGTGAGTCTACTTCTGAACTGCTATTCAATTCCACTGATCTTTTTGTCTATCCTTCTACCAATACTACATGATTTTGATGACTGTAGCTTTATATGTCTTGGAACCAGGAAGTGTGAATTCTCCAACTTTGTTCTTTGTCAAGATTGTATTGGCTATTCAAATTCTTTTACATTTTCATGTTAATTTTAGAATCAGCTTGTCAGTTTCAAAAAAAAAGTTCTTGCTGGGCTTTTTGATTGAGATTGCTTTGAATCTATAGATCAGTTTAGGCATAATGAACATCTTAACAATATTGACTCTTCCAACCTGTGAACATTGTCTGTCTGTCCATAGACATAGGTCTTCTTTAATTTATCTCACAATATTTTGTACTTCCCATTGTACAAGTCTTTCATGTCTTTTGCTAATTTTATTTATAAGTATTTTGTGTTTCCTTATGCTATAATAGATGAGTTTTTAAAATTTCATTTTTGAATTGTTTGCCACTAATATATGGAAATACTACTGACTTTAGTATATTGACCTTGCATCCTGCAAATTTGTTCAACTGCCTTATTAGTTCTGGTAGTTGTTTTAAGGATGTCAGGATTTTCTACATAAACGATTATGTTGTCTTCAAATAAAGGCAGTTTTATTTTTTCCTTCTCTGTCTTTACACTTTTTTATTTCCTTGCCTTGCCTTATTGAACTGGCTAGGCCCTCCAATATAATATTGGATAAAAGTGATGAGAGCAAACATCCTTTTGCTCTTACCTTATTCCTGAACTTAAGAGAAAAGCATTCATTCTCTCACCATTAAGGATAGTCATAGCTGTAAGTTTTCAATAGATGCCCTTTATCAGGCTGAGGAAATTCCTTTCTAGTTTTAGTGAGCTGAGAGTTTCAGATTTGGGGGTAGGGGGCGGAGCCAGTGTGCATATATCATGAACGAGTGTTGAATTTTGTCACATGTTTTCTCTGCATCTATTAAGATGATCAAATGGTTTCTCATTTATTCTGTTAATATGGTGAATTAAATTGGTCATTTTTTTTAATGTTACACTTTGCATCCCTAGAATAAATCCCACTTAGTAATAATGTTTTGTCCTTTTTATTTATTGCTGGAGTTGCTTTGATAATGTTCTGTTAAGGATTTTTCATCTTTGTTCATGAGAGATATAGAGCTATCATTTTCTTCTCTTGCAATGTTTTTCTCAGGTTTTGGCATCAAATTAAAGATGGCAACAAATTCTCTGCCACTCTCTCATCAAATGGTAGAGTCTAACTCCCTTCTCTTTGAGTCTGCAGTAGTCTTAGTGACTAGCTTGACCCGTGGAAGTGCACTTCTGAGATTAGACCATAAGAAGCTTTGCAGCCTCTTCCCGGGCTTCTCGAAATCCTCCCACTCAGAGCCCTGAGCTGCCGTGTACCCCGAGGCCACCATGCCGTAAGGAATCCAAGGCCAGCCAAGGGCCACGTGGAGGGGAGAGAAAGATGCCCAGCCAGTTTCCAAAAGTTACATTCCCCAGACATGTGAGTCACTGGGCCCCAGACACGGGGGAGCAGAGATGAGACATCTCCACTGTGACCTGTTCCAATTCCTGAGCCACAGAATCATGAGATATAATAATAAAATTGTTGTTTGAAGCCAAGTTTAGGGATAGTTAGGTGTGCAGAAATAAATAATCGGAAAAAGGGTTGTGTTGGCTCCTGAAATGGGGTATGTTCCCTTCTCCTCTATTGGCTGAAAGAGTAAGATTGATATTATTTATTCCTTAAATATTTGGTGGAATTCACCAATGAAATCATCCGGGTGGGAAGAGTCTTTACTATAAATTCAATTTCTTTAAAATATATAGAGCTGTTTGGATTTTCTATT